>CATIWQ010113685.1:0-26768 GCA_949673415.1 Euphorbia schlechtendalii | reverse complement strand
CCTACCTCTGCTACATATTTTATTATAATTTTGTTTTCCATTTATGAACCATCTATTATTTTTTGGAATCAGCCAATGTGTTCTTTAGATAATTAATTATCTATTTGTTTCAGTTCATATGCTCTAGTGTTAATTAATCATATTAGGTTACATGTTTTATGATTCATTTTGCAATGCTTAGATGTTTATATGAGCCTGCAGTCTGACCTTTATATCATAACTTATTGCATGTATTATTACCTGCAGAACGAAACAACTTTGATCTGGACATCAAGTAGTGGTAGTGGTGAACGAAGTTTAAAGTTAGCTTTTGTCTCCAAAATCAACGGTTGGAACTCTTGATCATATGGCACCTGAAGTATTTCTACAAAGGGATATGGAATGGAGTGTGATTGGTGGTCCCTAGGAGGTAAGAAACTATTTTAAGTGGAAAAGCATAACCAATTAGAGGTTTACCCAAAAGCAATGGATTTGACTCAATCAATTGCCAAGAGAGTAAGATCTAATGGAGGGGCCCTTATTATTGATTATTGTCTAAATGGAGTTATTTCTGATAGTTTGCAGGTCTAATTCATTTTTTTAAATTGCCATTGCTTGTATTATTAGGTTGACATCCCAAATTATGTGTATTGATTATGCAGGCAATTAGGAAACACAAGTTTGTGGATATACTGGATAACCCAGGCTTTGTTGACCTCAGCGTTTATGTTGATTTTCCTTCCATCAGTCACTCTGCTAAGGAAGCTTCAGGTAAGTCTATTTTCCCTTGTTGTTATCTAAATCGGAAACTAATTACTTCTGCAGAATACAGGGTGAAAATTTTAGTTTTTACTTAGTTAAAGCATGTTCGTAGCTGCTGCATTTTGCCTCACCTAGTGCCAACTAAACGAGAACTTAGAAACTATTGAGATTGATTTTATTACTTAGAATTAGACAATATCATTTTATTACTTATCTATTTGCCTCTCAATTTACTGAATCTTCTCTTTTAGGTTATTTTTTTGACTTTTTTTATTATTTTTGGTTTTGATCAAGTTCCTACTAGTTCTAATTTTTTTTGGATTGATCAACCATAGACTGAACATGAACAAGCCAAAAGTATTCTCAATTTTTTTTCCTATTTACACTTGATTTGATGCATTGCAGTAATAAATCATGTTGATAAAAATTTCTTATTGACCTGAGTTGGATCCAAGATATAGTATCTAATTCATTTACTCATGCTTCATACTTATTAGTATTTGTTGACTCCGCTGAAGAGGAACTACGCGATAACATTCTTCTTTTGTTCTTCTATAATGTAGGTTGTGAATTTGCTTATGAAGATGATGACAGCAATGTTTTACACGCATGATGAGTGGTCTAAACTTCAAATGTGTAAAGATCAATTGGAGAATCTTTTGGAAACACTATATACTTTTAGTAGCGTTATTTTTAGTTTGTATAGTAATAAGTACTTTTTATTTTTTTTCGAATTTGTATACAATTGAATATTATGCATTATGAATTAATTAAAAAAATTTCAATGTTTTTGAATTATGGCATTAATTAAGTGTTTTACAAATATGTTACAATAAGCTCAAAAAGTGTTTCAAATATGACATAAGTGTTTTTAAAAAAGTGTTACGAAAACTAGACATGGTGTTGCATATATGCTAAAAGTGTTATAATAAAAGTGTTACGAAATAACAATAAAAGTGTTAAGAAAAAAACAAACAAACGTTAACGTTGACGGCGATGAGTATTTTTTGCAACACAACAGAAGGCATTGCAATAACTAAAAAGTGTTGCGAAAAGTCACTTGTCGCAACACGTTTCTTAGTGTTGCAAAAAAAATAAATGTGTTGCGAAAATGACTTTTCGCAAGGGAAGCATCACCAATAACTTTTTTCAAGGAAAAGTGTTGCGACAAGTGCTTTCGTAACACTTTTGGCACTTTAGGCAACATTTTTTAGTTGTTGCGATAGACCATCTATGGCGTAGTAATTGCAAAGCACTTATCAATAAAAGTTTTCGTTCATCAACATTCTTTTATTCGAGATTCACAAAGAATAGCATCCTAGCGGAGGTTCTGTACGAGTCGAGATCGAATTCAAAGTCGGTGCAGGAAATTGATGACTCCCATTAAAGAATGGATACAGTTTGATCAACTTTAGCTTTCACTTGGATACCTTACAACTTTACTTTGTTTTCTGCTTATGCTTTCTATTTCGAAGTTTATGATATGTCTATGTGTCATAACGAGTAATTCGTTTTGCGTCATTTATATTAATCAAGTTATATGCTTTCGAGTTAACTTTAAGAGTGATTTTGGGGTTAACAAGATTGTATATAATCACTGGATCTATGATTATAAAACTATTTAGTGAGCCAACATTTTTGGAGTGGTAACTTGCTAAATATGGCTATGTGAGAGCGACCCATACTAAGCATAGTAATATTATTATTCAGGTTCTTATAAGTGTCATAATTCGTTTACCCTAGATTTAGAAAAGTCATCTCATGTGATGCTCTATGATGAATTATTGAATATTAGGACGTCTAGAACCTTATTTGTTGAAGTTATCTAGTGTACGAAATATTCTTGATGATTTTGCATGTTTTTCTCTGTTAAACTTGTTCGTAGGAATATCTCTATAATTTGTATATTCTCTAATCTGTACATACATCTATCCATTCATCTGTCTATCATCCAAACCTCTCCAATATAAATTCCATATTTTCATTACCCCGTAACTCTAGTTGGTCTTAAGAACTAGTTCCTTCCCTGTGGGATCGATATCTTTTAAAACTACATAGAAACTATATACATGCAGTGGTTACTATTTTTTTATTTTGATAAGCGGTATTGACAACACTTATTCGTATTTTGAACTTTTATCTTATCGGTAGAAAGATGAGGAACAAGGTTTTTGACTTCAACCCCGAATATAACCCTCAAAATAGAGTCAAAACCTTGCGATCAAACACTAAGCCTAAAGGTTCCCAAATGGGAAACCAAGTTTAGGTTAACCCTAGCAGCTCTATACTTCGGGATCCTATGAGGTCACACACTTTGGGTCTTTACCGAACTAAGTAAAGAACTTATAGACTGGGTCTATGTCGAAAATATAAAGAAAGAGTCAAAATTGTTGGATAAATTATTAATTGGTTGGACCAAATAATAATTAAAAGATTTAAGGAGTTTTGGTAAAATTGCACAAGGGAAAGCAAGGGAATGTTTCCCGTTGCGAGTGGGCCCCGTGAATAAGGGATGTTTGTGGGTGGGGTCCACGCTGTTGCCCCGCGAGCAAAATGCCCCTAGCATTCGCTAGCACAAGGCCAACACATGCTAGTGGGCTGCAAGCCCGCAAGCGCTGCTGGGCTGCAGTGCAAGCCCACCAACTGTAGCCCGCGAGCCAAGCTTGTGGGATAACTCGCAAGCCCTGCTTGCGAAGTTAAAGCTTTGTGCGATAACTCGTGTGGGATGGGAATATTCCCATCCCACATTGATAATTGAGGTGAACTTTTTGCTCCCTCCCACTATGAATAGTGGTCCACCTCCTCCTTCTTTACTCACTTCAGCTTGACATCTATCTTCGCGAGCTTTTTGCGAGATCTTTCATGAGTTTCTCAGCTTTCGCAAGAATTCTTTTGAAGGTTTATTCATATTTTGAAAAGAGCCTTCTAAGTTATATTTTTGGGTTGGTTTACGAGAAGTCTAGCAGTTACTTGTTTACTAACGAGTTCTTCCTCCACGGGAGGTTTTGGTCAGTTGGGATCTGTGTGGATCAATCATAGAGGATGTCCTGGTTTGGAGACTTGTGCTAATGAAGTGATGCCCAATTGTTCTATGGGAGCGTTGTACCAAAGGGAAGGCATGCATCAACTGGTAATGCTCTTAGTTTAGTTGTTAGCTTTCTTTTATTAAGTTTTATAAATCTATTAGCATCTATGGAACGTTTCAACTCAGATTATATCAATCATGACATGCTTAAAGGTTCCTTTAGGGTTAATTTTAAGTTTTGAAATTCTGTCATGCAAGTTTGCATGTTCAATTACTACCTTAATTAACCATCACAACATTTGCGACCGACGAAGCCGGGACTATCTCCCAAGTCCAATTCATCACAAGAGCATTATACTCATCGCCATAACCTTCCTCCAATAATCAAACTTAGCTACCTCCATACAATAAGAAGTTCAGTTGTGTCAAGACAACATTATAGGTACGTGATTTTGGAAGTTTGCTAGAATCCTAGAGGGTTAGCATGGTCTTAGGTGGTGGCAGTGGTTTTAGAGGCCAGGTTTTGGTTGGGTTGTTGGTTATATTGTTGAAGATCAACCACCAAATTAAGAGCATCTGTTGATGGTAAAGGGGTAGGGCTGGATATGGTTGGCTACATATTTCAGTTACCAGGTCTGGTTTTGATGTGAGTGGGCTATTATCAGGTTCGTGTTTGTATGAGTAAGGCAGTGGTAGTACTTGACAGAGGGTTAATATTTGATATGTTGGCTACATTTTAAATCGGTGCAGGTGGGTTTTGAGGTTGAATGTGAACAATATGTAGGGAGGACTGAGCCATTATCGACGGTTTAACTAGAGCATCACTTAGCTCAGGAAATGGAAATACCTGTTCATCAAAGACAACGTGACGTGAGATAAAAAAAAATTTAGAAGAAATGGGATCATAGCAATGATAAACCTTATGGGATTTGCTATATCCTAAGAAGGCACACTTTCGAGATCTAAGATTAAGTTTGTGAGAATTATACGGACGTAACTAAGGATAGCATAAACTACCAAAGACTCTTAAAGATAAATAATCAAGTGTGGAATGAAACAATTTAAAAAATGGAGAATGATGAGAAAGTGTAGGAACCGGTATACGATTAATAAGATATGTAGCATTTTCAATTACATAAGTCCAAAATTTCATAGGCAATTTAGCATGGCGTAATAACGCGAGACCAGTTTCAACAACATGGCGATGTTTCCGTTCTGTAACCCCATGTTGCTTTGGGGCATAAGGGCAAGACATATGGTGATGAATGCCATTGTCGAAAAAATATTTATGTATGGCAACGTATTCATCGACGTCTTTCGATTGAAAAGTTATGATGTAACAATTGAAATACTTTTCAACAACATAATGGAACTTAATAAACGAACTAAGAACTTCAGATTTATAATGAAAAAATAAATCCAGTTGTATTTACTAAATGCATCATAAAACAATAAGTAATAATAATAACCATCAATAACATCAATTGAAGCAAATCCCCATACATCCAAACATATTAAATCAAGAGGGCCAGACACCGTAGACTCGGACAAAGAAAATGGTAGTTTGTGACTCTTACTAATAGCACAACTAAAGCAAATATAGTTCAAGACTCCCTTATTTGACTCAACATGAATATTACTACTATGCAAAATACGACTACCTACTGGTGAAGATGGATGGCCAAGTCTCTCATACCAGGTGGACAGAGAGGTAAGATGATAATGAACTAGCTCACGAACAGTGGATGGAAACGTATAAAGTTCTTTCTTATTCGGGCCTCGAAGGATCACCTGTTTAGAACGAAGGCCCTTCTCAACAAAAAAATTTGTCAAAGAATTCCACAGAAACATCATTAGAATTCATAAGTGAGCTAACAAAAATTAGATTCGCATTTGACAACGGAACATGTAAAATATTAGACAGATTTAACGATTTAGAAAAAGTATGTGTCATTACCTAAGGTGACCTCTTCTAGACGTAAGTATTTAGAATGGAGGTTCAGATGTCCCAAGTTCGTTGCCAAGTGATGACTAGCACCATTGTCCATTAACCAATTAGCATCAGAGGAAGATACGGCTGTGTGGTGGGAGGTTGGTGGCTAGTTACGGTAGGTGTTGTTTCTTAGGGTTGGGAATTACCGTGACATGTGATCGAAGCCTTGATAGTTAGCCAATGAAAGGTGGTAATGTCTAAAGGAGTCGATTGTGTCTATCGGCCTAAACGAGATGGTGTGTGAGGGGATGCCCCCAAAACCGATTGTTGTTGTCCTCTTAGAGTGGAGCCATTGCATTGTGATTGATAATGTCCTCGACCATTCCCTCTACCCTTCCCATTACTCGGCATGGACCAAGTAGTATAGTGAATCGAAGGAGCATTCACGTCCTCAATCAACAACTTCTCACGTTGTAGATGGCATTCTTCTGTGAGCAGGAGACCCAACAAATCATCAAAGGAAATTGTTCACACCGTAATTGAACGACACACATCACTGAGTGGACCGCGAAGACCATCCAAGATAGCATCAACAAGGTCTTCATCTCCAACTGAATATTGCAAAGAAGAAAGATGATTTGTAATAGATTTTCCACTGTGCATGAACTCACTTACAGTTTCAGAATTAGACTTCACAAGGGAGTGAAGTTGTTGCTTCAATTCTCGGGCCTATGCCTTAGAACCGGACGCATAGGCTTGATCAAGCCTGAGCCAAACCTCATGGGTTGTATGGGAACCAATAACTTGCTGTAAGAGTATGGCAAAGAACAAGAAGAAGAGCAATGGTGAAATTTGTCCCATTTTTCTCCTGTTCTTCTTCCTCATCTTTCTCGATTCTTTTAGCATATTCCACATCCATGAAAGGACCTACTGATCTTGACGGAACCATAGAGTGTAGGCAGGATTGGATTGGTTATTAGTGAGGTGAGTGGCTTAAGCTGATTCGAAACCATCAATATGGGATTGGAGGCTGCTGCCTGCATTCATCATGCTGAAAATTGTTTTCCGTAGGATAAAATTGGAGTCCAACTTTATCGGCATCTGGTGAGAAAAAGAAGGGGTGGCTGCTGTATTCGAGGTATTAAGAACCGTAGAGATAGCATCGAACTAGGTTTTGGCAGTGGTCATGGTGACGGAAGGAGGAAAAAGCGGCGGCTGAGATACATAGGAGAATCAACCAGCGAATGATACCAAGACAAGCTGTATGTGGGGAGAGTTCTCTACTCAATTGAGTTAGAGAGAGTTATATTTATATAAGCTAGGGTTTAGTGCACAATTACACAAGTAACCTTTTCACATGACAATAGTTACAATACTTAATCCATTCTATCAAATTGTAGAAACACTAAAAGAACAAAAATAATACAGAGAGGATATTTGTTATATGGAATTAAATGGAAATATAACTTTAAGGGCCGGCTCTGGGCAGGGTGCAAGGGGTGAGCCCGCCCAGGGCCCCGGTTAAAAAGGGCCCAAAAATATTTTTTTTTTGTTTAAATTTTTAGTAGTTAATATTTAAAAGATAAAAATGAACATTAATTAGCATTAGATAAATCGGTAAGTTACTTGATATTGATATAAGAGGTCGTGAGATCAAATCCTAGATTTTACAAAAAAATTAACTTTTTAATTACCACTTTTTTTACTGAGAGCCCACTTTTATTAATTATTATATTATTTTACCTAAGGCCTTAAATTGTCAGGACCGGGCATGCTTTAAATGTTTACAAGTTGTTTAAAATAAGTAACAAAAACCAACTTTCAACCTTTTAGTTGGAATATATCTGTAAAAATAAAAGCTATATGAAAATCACTCAAAAAATGTTTAAAACTAATTTGACCCACTTATAAGTCCTCAACCTTTACAATATCCTATATACCATTCCATATTTTTTAACATTTTGTACCAAACAAATTAATCTATTTTGAAATAAAATTCATTCTAAATGAACAATTTATTTGAAACCTATGCAAAGCTAAACTACCTTATTTTTGACCTGCAGTTAAGCTAGAATTTCTCTACGAATTACTCATTTGACTCAGCAGTTACATATTGAACAAAAATCATCCTAAATATAAACAAAAACAAATTACCGAATATTACTATTCATCTCAAATTTGACAATAGCCTCAAAGAACATATAGATAGTAATGTCATTGAATAGTTCATAACCAAAGAAACAACAAAACAAATGACATTTATTGATCCATCGTCTTTTCCTCAACCCCAACCAAACACCCCTTAAAGATTCTTCATTTATATACCACAATGGGCAATTCGAAACACGAGTTAGATGGGTGAAGATGAAAATAAAAGGTTTCTAATTGTAAAACTAAAAGCTGAATATACTTTAATAAAACAATATAACTAACAAGTTTGAACGCACATACTTTGCAGCAACGCTTGTACAGTTCAAAACAAAGATACTTTCATAATGGATTTCACATATTTTTACCTACAGTTGACTTGGAACAAACTTGACTACTGGGATAAGACAGTATAAGGGAAGCGTGCGAAGATCATTGTAGAAACAATTTTGCCAATAACAGGCGAACAAAAAAATTTAATGCTTCACTGTCATTCTCTATCAAATTGACACAACAGAAGAGTCTAATCATTTAAATTTCAAGTATGCCTCCATAACCCCTACATTTTATATCAAAATTCTAGTAACTCATTTGAATTTTCATCGTTTTATAGTTGTATTTGTTGAATAAAAGTTCGGAACTACATGTATTGAACCAGCATCTCATTAATTTGATGAAATCAGAATTCTGTTCACTTATTTATCTGGATGCTTCTTGATTTGTTTATTTATTATTGCATTTATGAAATTGAGAGACCATCACTAATGTGGTTTTTCATGAAACTGTTTCAAAATCATCAAAATTGAAAACAGTACCTGAAAACCAATAGGAATGGAATCCTTCCAATGAGTAGCGTGGAAATGTAGATTTTGAACCTTAAGATAGAACTTCTCCATAGATCAGCGACGCAATACCAAACAATAAAATCAAGAAATTCGAATGAAGTAAGTTTAGCAATTATTAAACAAATGAATGAAGGTGATAGAATATTGAACAAGGAACATTAAAAATGGCAATCAACGTTGAAGATTTGATCATGAATGAAGTTTTTTATTTTTTATGTGGCATAGTAAAAATATAAAATTCAAAATTTTTACATGATTTTATATTCCTTTATAAATATTTTTTTATCATAAAATATTGACACATATTCAGAGCAGATGAGTTTATGTAAGGAACTTTTTTTCATGTATCGTACTTGATAAAATTACAAAGCACGTTAAAAAGGTCAAAACTTTAATATCTTAATAAGCTTATAATTTGTATTCAATATTAATTTCATTGTATGGTATTAGTGAATGAAAGGATACATGATTTTAAGCCTGAAATAACAAAATAGAAAAAATAATTTCTCTTATTTTTCTGCTTTAAACATGTTAGTTACGAAAAGTTAACTTATATTAGCATAGACTATTTTTAGAGGTCATATGTGTTGATGATATAACACTCAAAAGAACAACTTTGATTAAACACAAAGAAAATATTACAAGAATACTTACTCACTCAAATACAACACTACAACGCACTCTTATTTTTTTTCTATTCTCTCTTAAGAAGTTCTTACTTCTACTTGATGATAAACAACTAAACAACTCGCATATTTATAGGTGAATGATACAACTCTCAACTAACACATTTACTAACCACAACTCCCAACTTAAACAATAAATTGCCAACTTATTTGGTTGAATTTTATGGCCTCCAAATTGGTTGTAGTTAATAACCTCCAAATTAATTTGTATTTTTTTCTTAATTAAATCAAGTTTATAATCCAACAAGAACAAGTTTAAAAGAATGGAAACAACTTCTCATTAATATCTTTTCATGGGCTCATGGTATCGAAAAGTCTGCTGTACAATGTTCAATTCAAATGTTTTTCTTACTAATTTACGATTGTTAGAGATCATTAACATCTGATGTATATATCATTTTATTTAATTTATCCTTGTTACCGATTTGAAACTTAATTGAAGATTAACTATGAACATTTTACATTCACAATAGGAGTCGCGTCAAACTTTCGAGTTTGTGCCCATTGTATGCAAGATCATTTTCAATGAATTAAAAATCAGTAATTCTATATTGACACCAGTTGTTTGACATCAGTTGACACTATACAATCTCCACCATCCATCTTGTTTTCATCTTATGGTGGAGATCTAACTACCCAAAAATGAATATGGAATTGTAAAATATAAATGATTGTCAAAAAATGATATCAATATAAAATTGCGAATTAAAAATATCCCAGAATGATGCTCTATTTCCAATATTCCAACGTGGAGTACAAGTTCCATGTGCCTTTTCTTTTCATATTGCTTGATCAATGGCATCTGGTCTACCAATTAAACGCGTCGTTTTGACCTGCTCGCCAAAATTTACCCGCCAAAACCAACAGAGAACAGAATAAGGGGGAGAGAGTGGGGTCTACGTGACTTAAAAGAGAAGAGCAGGACCCACCACTATTTTCTCACTTTTCCCGCATTTTAATAAATTCGGGTATTTGTAAATCTACCCACTCTTCACACCTTCTCATGATTCTCGCCTTCAATAATAAATTCTTTTCCTCTTCCCAATTAATATTTTGTTCTAATATGATTTTGTTTCTTTGGCATCAATAAATTTTATTTATGAAATATTTTTTTAATAAACATGTTAGTGGAGCGGGTTTTAGGTGAAGTTTATCAGATTTTTTACATCAATTTAAATTTAGTGTAGCATAGATTTTTTGAATTTACTTCGATTTATAATGGTATTTCTAACTATGATCAGCATTTCAAAAACATTGTGTCTTCTTATTTTTCAATAAATGTGAATTTTTTAAGAGGTTAAATTTCGAACTCAAAACATTTTACTCTCACTTTGGGAGATTTAACAATTGAGCTACATCTAATTAATATTTTCTGATTTTTTTAAGTGTTACTTTTGAACTTTTCATCAAAATCAATAAAATATTTATTATTCTAATAAAATAACTTATTTATATTTCATGAATTAATCTTTCTTTCTAACAACTATAATTCCATCAATACTTAATATTATCTTAATTAATATAAAAGTAAATTAGGATAAACTTTGTAAAAATTACATTGATAATAAAAATTGACACTTAAAAATAACTAAAATAAAATGCATAAAAGGAAACTTAAAAATAACTAGAGGGAATATTTTATTTTAAATTTTTGGATGACCTGAATAGAAAAAATGTAAAATTTTATAGAAAATATGTAAATCGTATGTGTAATTACATTTTATCTTATTTATTTGATAGTACAGTAAAACTTATAATAACCATGCTTAAAAGTTAGTAGAGTAGAATATAAAAAGTAATTACTAAATAGAATATATAAATATATAATAAATAAAGTTGTTTGCTAAATTTGGGTAATATAAAATTTTAAGAGTAGCCAACATAACCTTGAACTTTAAGAGGAATGTACTTTGATTAGGACTTGTAAAATAGTGAGTAATTTAGCTCGCCCTTTAAAAATGAACTCGACCTGGTTAGAAGAGCATGTAGGCCGGTGAAGATGTCTAGTTATTGTCAATTTGCAAATAAAAATTACTAATAACATTAAAATTTATTGAGCATAGGGTGATGATAAAAGTTAGTCCAAAGTATATGGTTGAAAATGGAGCTCCAATAGGCATGGAGATTCTGCGATAAGAATTCCTCATGAATTAATATTTTTTTCCTAAAACCTTAATGAATAGTGGAGTTGGAGAATGCATTACTTAATCCGATAATTTCCCCGATTCCGATCCGATAAACTTCCAGTAAACAATTCCTGAACATTATCTGAATTATAATTAAAATCTCTAATTATTTTCCTGATTCTATGTTAACCATAAAATAATGTTGGTGGGAAATTAAAATCTCTAATTATTTCCCGCCTCATTAATCTTCATTTTCAACCCCATCAATGGACCACAAAATTAAAATTTTGCGGTGATCGAATACTCTTTGCCATAACCTAGCACCGGTACTGATTAATATCAACAAATAACAAGCTCAATATTATTCAATAATTGCCAAAGGAACAACCCTTAAGAAATATTATGGACACGAACATGTATTATTTCCATTTAGCCACGTATTACGCTAACGGCCCCCATTAAAATAAAACCTTGCCAGGTGATACCAACGTACAATTTTGTAATTCAATTTAGTCCTTCTAATCAGTTATTACATATTTGGAATTCCAACTTATAATTAATTAAATTGATTTAAAGCTAATTAAAACACCTAAAAAATGTAGGTAACGTGAAAATAACAATTAATCTGCGTATTCGTTAAACTCTATCTCCTTGATTTTTAGCTAATTTCAATTTCCTTGATAATATGTATTGCACTACACTACATTGAAGGTTGGATGAGAATAATCAACTTAATTTTTAAAATTCATGAATGATTTATAAAAAATTTATGAGCATTTGGGTTTGTTGGAAGTTATATATAGAGAATAATTTAAGTTGATTTGCTTAACTTTCTGACTAATTTTGAGGATAATAAGTTTTAAATATATTAAATTATGGATTCCTAATATTAAATATTTATTTAATTACAAAAAAAATAGTTATATTTATTCTATTGAAAACAAAAGGGGAATCTTATTTATTTTCAATACATGTAACTGCATAATATTATAGTTAATACTTAACTGTTAACCATTGAATTTAGCAATCTATTTTTGTCAACAGAGTAATACAAAATTATGAAACTATATTACATTAAATAAATTTTAATAGAAAATATTAACAATTTGACGTAATGAAATACTAATTGGCGGTGGGTGGCGTTGGTGGGTGGCGTCAGGTGAACTCCGGTGAGCGTTAGGAAAAAATATATACACACACCTAATCATTTTAATTTTTTTTAATTAGGTATATAAGTTTTCTTTGCTTTCCATAGCTTTTTTTGGTTAAATTCTAAGTTTTATATAGCAACAAAAAAAGCCCCAAAGACAAAGTAATATTTTGTAAACTCAAAAACGAATATATTAAAAAAAACTCAAAAATGAATGTATAGAAACTTCTCAATAAAATATTTATATGTCTTAGACATATTATCTAGGAAGCACGGAAACTCTTACACATTAACGTTTCCCGTTTCCATTTCCGAAACCTAAAATCATGTTATATTGGTGTTTCCAGTGTGCGTTTTCTCAAAACGGAAACGTTTCCGTCCCCGTTTCCATGCTACCTAGCATATTATATATATGAAATTTTTTCATAAGTAATTCATTAATTTTACAATTTTTAACATTTATCACCGCTGGAATAGTAATATAAATCCAACTAATTGATGATAAATATTAAAATAATAAGTAATTTATAAAAAAGCTAGGTAATTATGAATATCACATGACATGCATTTCTTAGATTGTTAAATTTTCAATAAAATTCGCAAACAGATAGTTTGATGTACATATAGGATTGAAAAGTTAGGTGGATCAATTTTGTTTTGGTGGATTAAATTATATATGTTTTCCAAACTTGTGTTCCTTCTCAATCTTTCATTCATTCTTTAATCTTTTTCTTTTATTATCACCACGATGTGAACCGGATGAGTCGGTACTTTTAAATCACGTTCACATTAAAATTAATCCACGATCGTCAATTTATGTAATCTCAAGGGCAAAATGACTGATATTAAAATTTAATATTGTTTCACACACATAACAATATTCCAGTACATAACAATATTTTCTTCTTCTTTTCAATGCTATCTATTTTCCGTAAATACTTTAAAATGAAAAACGAGCTATTTAAAAGTTAATTGGAAAATATGGATAATAAAACTCTGTTCTCTTCAAATTCTGAAAGCTGAACTAAACTAAATCTAACTTAATTGAATTGAACTGAACTTATTCTACTGTAAATTTATAACTACATATAGCTGAATCGAACTGAACTTAACTTAACTTAACAGAACTTAACTAAACTTGAAATAAATATGACCAAAATGAACGAAACAATGTACTTTAATCATGTGTCAACTATTATTATGATCGTACTGAATATTAAACTTGTGAAATTATTACTACATGCTAGAACCGATTCAAAACTAGTAATTATGAAGATATTAATCTTTTTGAAAACAATTAAATTACAAATGCATTTGTAATTACAATTAAAATATAAAAAATGCGTTACTATATTATAGTAATACCTTTCAAAAATTTTGGATTCAATATGATTAGTAATATTTCTTTAATATAGTTTAATTAATTTTGAAGATATAAAATATTCAGATCACATTTTAAACATACATTTTCCTTGATTAAACTGTACGAAAAACAAAAATAATTCATAGTTTTGCAATTTGAACCGGAGGACACTCTACTGCTGTATGCTGAACCGGATCATATAATACCATGAGTGTTTCGATTATAATAACAGTTGGATTTCTTTTGTTTTTGATAATACGAAAGTTGGATTTCAAAGAGGAGTAAAAATGTTAAATAAATAAAAAAATCAAATTAAGAAAACTCGTTTCATTTTCTTCCTTTTCAGTTTTCTTCCACCCTTTCTTCTTCTTCCTCTTCCCTTGTGTGCTGTGCAGGAGTGGGTCCCTTTCTTCTCTGTAAATATTTAGGATTTTCTTTCCATTTCACAGATTCCCAAAATAAAAAAAAAACCCAACTACAAAGGGAAAGAAATTGAAAATGGCAGAAATTAAATTTTATTAGTTAGCGTAACAACTAGCACACAGTTCTTTCACAATTTCATCACCGCTCCATTTTTTTCTCTTTCTTTTATTCATTCATTTGTACCCATTCTTTGTTTCTTCAACTTCCCCCCTTTTCTTGATTCTTCTTCTCAGCCCTACATTATTATTTCCCTTCTCCTATTATAATATTCTTGTTGTTGTTGTTGTTGTTGTTGTTGTATCTTGAGGGGTTTTTCAATTTCAGATCCTATATGATCGGATGCTTTCTTTTTCCTTGTAAAAAAGATTTCTTCTTTGAGGTAATTTCCCTCCTTCTTGCCTGGTCTTTTTTGTGGTCTTTATGTTTATTATAATCTTGGCATTTATTTGGTGTTGTTGGGTTTTGCAGGATCTGTAGAGACACTTCGATTTCTTCTCCGCAAGGAATTTAACCGTTTTGTATATTCAGGTTATCTGATTTCTTAATCTTTGTTCTTATTTTCTTGGGTTTGTGATGATTGATCTAAGATTTGCATTTTGATGGAGATCTTGATTGTTTATTGATGTTTGATGATGGTCATATCTAGTGATGAACATACCAGATATGTAGCATGACAATCAAATCAGTCTTTGCATAATTTCCTTCGGGATATTTTGGATATGATTTGGAATCCACATAATTTTGTCTTTTGATTTTATCAATAATTGGGGCTTGTTTGAATAAATTTTTTTTCCCACTTTAATTTGTTTTACGTTTAAGTTAGATATGTAAATTGATCTCCTTATGATTTGAATCATTATGCTGAAGTGTTGTTTTGTTTGGTGAGTTTTCTTGTCTATGTGATCTCAGTTACTTCAAATACATGCTATAAACTTCTTTGTAGCCCAACTGCCTAATCTTCGTCGTTTGATTTCATTCCGTGGTGTGAAATTATCATTTGTCAATCTCTTTATAGTCTTCAGCAATTTATGGAATAAAGTAGAGTATTCAGTTAGATGTAGCTAAATTTGATTCATATTCAGCTGTTTTTTGTATTATATGTGCGAATCATTTGGTGTTATGAATGTATGAAGAAGATTTTGCATTATATCTTCTGTTTAACATTCTGATATTGAAATTGATAAATCGAAGTTGTTAGCACTCTTTAATATTGTAATTGAACTGTCTAATGTGGCTATCATTCACTAAAGACAAGTTGATATAGAATTTTAACTTTTACGTGTTTTAAGGTAATCTAGACACCAAAATAAATTTTGTGAACAACAAGTGTTTGCTCTTTTATGTTAGTTTTAATGAGATAAAATGCCGCTTATTATTAGTCTAAATTCATCATTTGCTACCTTTATCTCCCTTGATTGTAGAAACATAGTTCTTTAAAACGATGATTTGTTAGTTACAGGTGCTGAGTTTAGTTCCGGATTTGCAGATTTCCTTTGGTGTTGTTTATTTGGTTGGATTCCAGACATTTTACGCTAAACAGAAACATGTTGGGGGGCAACAACAGTAATCCTCTGCTTCCTGTTTTTGTGGATGATAAACATATAACATACCAGACTCTTCCTTCAAACCAGCTGCAGTTATTCGGTAATTGTGAGTTCTTGTCTCCTTATTGTACAATACAAGTAGTATTGAGACTTCATTCCATTTTTGAAGGTTTTTTGTTTGAATTTGTATGCTGTTTGTTTGAAAATGATATAGTCCAGCTGGGTTTTCAAACTTGTCTCTGAAACTGCTGACTAGTCTTTTCCTGTCAAGCCTAGCAATATAAAAATTCCATCCATGAAAATATTCCCATTTCGGACTTGAAAGAAGTGTTTTTCCTTTGACTATGCAATGCATTTTGTTAATTCTTATTCGTTGAAATTTGGTTCCGAATGATAGTGAATTGGCATTTTGGTTGTTTCTAGTGTGAAGGACCAGATATCTGGATTCTGAACAAGAAGAAACATTAAAGTTGCCTTCAGAGGTTGGGTATTTGAGCATTTATGTATTTATTAATATCTAGGAATATAAGGTTTGAAGTGTAAATTTTGTGTTTTACTTATTGGAAGCCCTTGCATAGCTCAGCAACCATAATTTAATAAGATTACATGTGATAGCTGCTGAGTTATGTGAATTACTTTTGGTTTAATTTGCATGGTAAGATTCTTTCGCCTTATTTTGACGCGATGTTTTGTATTTTATGATTTGTGATTTAGTTTACTACCTCAACTTATTTTGAAAATGTGATTTTTGTTTCAGTTCCAGCTGGATGTAGTGTTGATCCGGTTAATCACTTGGGGACTGAGCATATGACCCCTATGCTCCGGCCCAATAAAAGGGGCCGGGAAGCAGAAGATTTCAGCAGACAGCAAAAGCTACAAATCTCGTTAAATTACAACGTCCAAGACGAAGCTGACCATCGATCAGCAAGCTTTCAGAATCCAAACGCTGTATCGACAGGGTTACGCTTATCTTATGATGATGATGAGCGCAACTCGTCTGTCACTTCGGCGAGTGGAAGTATGAGTGCTGCCCCGTCAATCATCTTGTCCCTTGGTGATAATATCAGGACTGAGCTCGATCGCCAGAAAGAAGAGTTTGACCACTACATCAAGATTCAGGTAACTCCAGTTTCCCATATTCTTGGCCAAAAACTTTTGCCTTATTCGATCACCTTGAACTTGGCAAAATTGCGTCAGTTTGCCCATTTGATGCCACGTGTCAATTTCCGGTTGGAGAGAGAAAAATCAGAAAAGTGGCATCTTTGAAAAGTCAAACCAATCTGACATGTGGTATTGAGGGTGCAAACGGGTGCACTTTTTCCAAGTTCGGGGGGCTAATTGGAACTTTTGATAGTTTAGGGTGACATTTGTTAAAAGTTGCCAAGTTCAAGGTGGTCTTGGCGAAATTTAGACCTGTTCGTCGGCCGGGCCGGGTTCGGGCCGGGCTTGGCAGGCTTTTTACAAAAAATGTTAACCCAAGTATTGTAACATTTATTGTAACCAAGTATAAAAATTTAATAGGATAAAATATAAAATCTTAAAATAATAATAAATTTAATGTATAAATATATAATAAATATATAAAATTATTCGTCGGGCCGGGTTCGGGCCGGACTCGGGTATTTATATAAAAACCAAGCCCGGCCCATAAATCTTCGGGCTTTGACGGGCTCGGGCTCGGGCCGGGCTTTTTAAAAAAATGCGTGTCCAAGCCCGGCCCATGGAAGCGGGCTCGGCCGCCCGGCCCGCGAACAGGTCTAGCGAAATTGCATCAGTTTGCCCTCAGCGCCATGTGCCAACTTCCAGTTGGACAGGGGAAAAAATAAGAAAATTGGCATATTTGAAAAGTCAAACTGATCAAAATCTGACATGTAGCATTGAGGGGGGCAAACTGGTGCAAATTTTGCCAAGTTAGGGGGTTAATCGGTACTTTTAAAAAGTTCAGGGTGGCATTTGTGAAAAGTTGCCAAGTTCAAGGCGGTCTTGATTTCTCAGTTGCCCAGTTCACTTTGCGTTGGAACAGGAAGAGCACCTGGCCAAGGGGGTAAGGGACATGAAGCAGAGACACACTGCCTCGTTTATCTCCGCCATCGAGAAAGGAGTAAACAAGAATCTGCGGGAAAAAGACCTCGAAATCGATAGCATGAACCGCAAAAACAAGGAACTGGCCAATAGAGTGAAGCAGCTGTCCATGGAAGCGCAGAGTTGGCACTACAGAGCGAAGTACAACGAGTCGGTCGTGAACGTGCTCAAGAGCAACCTTCAGCAGGCGATATCGCAGGATCAAGGGAAAGAAGGGTTCGGAGACAGCAGCGAGGTCGACGATGCTGCCTCGCATACTCCGATTCGGAAATCGAAGCAGCATTTGGGTTGCAGGATGTGCAAATCGAAGGAGGTTTGCATGTTGCTGATGCCTTGCAGGCATTTGTGTCTGTGTCGGGATTGCGATATGCTGACCAATGTGTGTCCTGTGTGTCAGTTGATCAAGACTTCTAGTGTTCAGGTGTATCTGTCCTGAAATTTTTACGAGTAAATTACTCGTGAAAAATATTTGTGTTTGGTAGCGATTTTTGTCTCGGTGGTGGAGTCGAAACTTGAGTGTTTGTGAATGGAGTTGAGACTCTGTTTCTTGAACTGAAGCATGGGTGATTTTCTGCAGGAGTTTTGATGCTGCAATATCAATACAGTTGTTTTCTGTATATATGTTGTAATTAGTCATTTTTGTCTTTATAACATGTATTGATTGTTCATATATTTGCGGATTTTTTTCTAAAACGAAACAACCCATGCGTTTTTCTAGAAATATAATTCATTCTAAACTAGACGCTGACATGGGCTCGGACCTAGCTTTTGTACAAAAAGTTTCTGCTCATTTCCACTGCAATTTGAAAAACTAGATTACCGAATTGAAATTGGAGATTCTGGATAAAAGAATATGAATCTTTGAAGACAAATACAGTTGAAAGTTGGAACACTAGGGGCTCGTTTGGTTGGCGGAATAGGAGAAAAATGAGTGGAAAAAGGAGTGTTTGCTTATAGCCTGTCGTCGGGATGGAATAGCTATTCCGAGCTATCATGCAATTCAAAGAATAGCTGTTCCTACCTATCATACAATTCATGGAATAGCTATTCCATGAATTGTGTGATAGCTCGGAATAGCTATTACATCCCGACGACGGGTTCTAAGCAAACACTCCTCATTTTCTCATTCGTTTTTATTCTATTCCACGGAATAGCTATTCCCCCAATCAAACGAGTCCCTAGAAATTTTGATCAACTGACGTAGACAGATTTGGTGTCATAGTATTATAAAAAGCATGGTTTTGAAAACCGGACCGGAACCGGTCGGTTGAACCGGGAACCGGTTGCTTCAACCGGCCGGTTCATTTATTCTTGTTCAAAATAATTTTTTTTAAATTTTTTGCAATAGGTAGGAATCGAACTCATGACCCTCAGCTTATTATTCATTATACCTACCATTTAACTTCAACACTTATTTAATACATATTTGTATTATATTTCTTTTATAATATCTATATAAAATTTTTACTTAGTTTTAACTTACCTATTTACTTTATTTATTTAGTGTATTGTGTAAATAAATTCACCATACCTTATTTAAATAATATTTTTTTAATTTTTAGAAAATTCGGTTCGACCACCGATTTAATCCGGTTGAACCTTAAATCCATGAACCACCCTCTTCATCGGTTCGATGACCGGTCCGGTTCTGAAAACCATGATAAAAAGTGATAATAATGGTCTTTTAATGAAAAAATATTTACTTTTATAAAATATAAGATTTAAACTCATGACGTTTTATATCATAATTCAAGTGTTTCACCGATTGATCTAATACTTATTAGTGTTTATTTTTATCTTTCTAATAATAATAACTAACATGTAAACGAAAAATAATCTGGGACCCGTTCTAGCTATAGACCTTATGCGGGGACACTTTTTGCACCACCCCAGGGCTAGCCTCGTAGACAGGACACACAAATGCCTATGATACATCAACAACATGCAATCAATCCTCCTTGGAGTTGCAGATGTTCCTTCGGTTTTACAAGAGTGACTCGTGTTTGTTGAGGTAGTTGGTAAGGTCATTATAAGCCGAGGTGGATTCATGAAGCGAGTTCTTGTGAAAGTACTATTATCAATGATGTTCCAAATTTTAATTGGGAGGCTCACCAATAACAACTAGATACGCTATCCAGGTTGGAATTACATGTAATCAGGGCAAACCTTTGACAAACAGGGTGGGTACATAAAAAGATTTTGCATTATAATTCTATAACCATTAAATATAAGGATGTAATCAATACTTTCCATTTTCTTGCGGATAACTAAAATGACAACATTTTAACTTATTAAAACTCGTCTATCTCAAGTCTTATATGTAGTTATAGAAAATGAATATAATGGAGTTAAACATTGACCTTGTTTGGAACCACAAATTTTGCTAGAATTCAATTGAATTGAATTGTCAGATCTCACGTTTGGTAAGAAAAAATTATGAAAGAATTAAATTTTGTCTTGATTTAATTTCCCTCGTTTTCATGAAATTGAAACTAGGCAAAAAAATTACCAGATTGATTTGGGCTTGAACAACTCATCGTTTATTTTACTATAATGCCCTTGATTTGTGTCTTCCTTACTCGATGATTTTCTATGAGAAATAAGCTCTCTCTGCTCTCTTCCATCCACAAACTCAAGCACCGATGATCGGCTCCGTCTTGTTGCCGTAATCGTCATCAATATAGCAATTGTCTCATGATAGCTTCTCGCTAGCAAGGATGTATGTATTATTTAGTTAATTTGTGATTTGTTTAGTCGGTTATCATCTCTTTTCATTAGGTTAGATTATCAATTAGATATTTAACCAGTAAATTGACAGATTACATATGAATAATTCATGTTAAGAATGAATTTCAAAGGATCATGATGTTGTGTTGCACATCAAAATTGAATTTCTGCTATGAATTGGCTTATGCTTGTGAGGTTTATGGCTGTCATTGGTAGTAGTGTCATCACTTTTTGCTCGACTTCAAATTTATGAATCTTGCGATTAAAATTTATAATATGTTAATTTTACATTTTAATGATTTTTAATATTTACAATATATCCACAATTGTGTCTTTATACTTTCAAAATGATTTTAGTTTTAAATAAATGAAAAATATTATTGTATGAGGGCAATTTGAAAAATATATCAAATGAGTCGTTAGTATAGAAAATCAATTCAATTGAATTGTTAGAGAAATTCAATTTTCTCAAAAGAATTAGATTCCAAACACAGTAAAACACGTTAGTGCTTTCCTACCGACGATTTTGTTTTTCACAAGTTAACGTACTGGACCATTACAACTAGACCTATTCGCGGGCCCGGCCCGAACCCGTTTCATCTTGCCGGATTTGGATACTTGTTTTTTAAAAAAGCCCGGCCCGAGCCCGAGTCCGTCGAAGCTCAAAAATTCATGGTTCGAGCTTGATTTTTATATAAATACCCAAACCCGGCCCGAATCCAATCCGACGAATAATTTTATTTATTTATTATATATTTATACATTAAATTTATAATTATTTTAAGTTCCTATTGTATACTTGATTATAATAAATGTTACTAAATATTAAAGATTTTATGTAAATAATGCAATTATATTAAAAATTTAAACATATTTTGATTTACTTTGTATTTTTTTAACTTAGTTTAATAATGGGCCTGTGCCGGGTTTGGGAATGACCTTGTAAACCCGATCTGAACCTGGCCCGAGCCCCAAATTCTAAAGTATGAGATTGGGCCGTGCTTGTGTTAGTGTTTTTTTTGTGAAAAAACCCGCCAAACCCTGCCCGGCCCGTCGACGAACAGGTCTAATTACAACCGTTAAAACGTAGCTCGCCTTGAAATGGGCTGGTTCTAGCGATCTAGCTCGCCGTCGTTTTCTTACTGCTAAATACCAGCATCAATTTTTCACCTTCTCGCAGAACTGGAGCCTTGGTTGCTTACCTGGTATGTTTATTTCATTTATTATGGATCTCTGGCATGATTTGATGTCGCTAATTCTGTATTTTGGGTTACTTGGTTGATGATTCTTGGAATTATCATCGATTTATAGATGCACGTTTTCAAGGATTTTATTTTGCGTTCTTCTAGTTGCCTTGCGATTTTGATTTCCCTATGAAATTATAACTTCGATTCTTTCTGAACCATCGGTTTTCCCCTTGCCTTCTTCTACGAAGCTATTAGGGTTCGTATCAATGTCGTATCCATAATGCTTTTTTTTCTTCTTATTTTGAGGGGAATAAAAAGGTGTAAAGGAGGCAATTTTGCATACACTGCCTGTAATAGTTTCGTTTAGGTTGCTAAGGATAGTAAAACGTTGAACTAGTTTAGGAACAGAGATTAGCTGTTCTTGCTTGCTCCTGAAAATTGAATATGCCTCTCACTTGATTGGATTGCTAACAAAACTTGTCAAATCATAGGGAGGATTAGCAAAGACATTGAAATTGGTGAGAGTTTAAGTTACCTAGCTCCATATTAGTTGTGAATTTTCTAGAACTACAGTTGTATACTAGCTTCTCACTCAGAAGCAATGAGGGGAAATTTGTTGTTTTCTTTGGTTCGAACAAATTCCCTGGAACGCTTTGCTAATGTGAAAGTGCTAATTAGTATGAGTTGGTGAGCCTTGATATATGGACAATCCTAAACAAGTCAATTCTAGCATGAGCAGGCTGTTCTTTTTAGCATTTTCGAGGGACCATAGCAGTCAAAGGTGCGCCTAGGCTCCAGGGGTGAGGCCATCATTAAAGGAGATGCCAAGGCGTGCGCCTTTGTCTGGGCGCAAGGCGCGCGCCTTGGTGAGCCTTTACTGATTAGGCGCATACTTGCCACATCAGTAAAAAATATAATAAAAAAATAAAGAAAAACTTATAATTGAAAAGGAGAAATAAATCCTATCTCTTTTAATTTACGTTGCAGCCGTCTTCCCTCTTTGGCAGAGATCAAACGGAGCTCCAATTTCCGGCGCCGGCAACCACTTTCAGTTTAGTTTTTCTTCTCTTTTATGGTCGTTTTCTCTCTCTCATCCTCCTCTGCTCACTGTTTCCTCTTTCTTTCATCTTCTCACTGATTTCTTTTCAATTTTTTCAGTCAGAAATCGCTTCCCCTTCTTTCTGTCCTAAAATTCCATCGCCGTTGGCCTGAGATTCTCTCGTCGTCGCCGATTAGAAGTTCTGGCAAGTGATTCTGATTTCTTAATTAATTTTTGAGTGATTCTGATTCTTATAAATTTTGAGTGATTCTGATTCTTTATGTAGTTTTGAGTGATTCTGATTCTTTATTTAGTTTCGACTGATTTTGATTCGTTATTTAGTTTTTGAGTGATTCTGATTCTTAATTAGTTTTGAGTGATTCTGATTCTTAATTAGTTTTGAGTGATTCTGCTTCTTTATTTAGTTTTGAGTGATTCTGATTTCAGTAATTTGATTCAAAGAAGTGTTTGAGTGATTGATTTGATAAGATATTAATGGATTGTTAATGTTTTAGGTTTTAATTGACTTTTTTATATTCTGTGGATTGAAAATGACGTTGCTATATGACTTTTTTTGTCATGGATTATTAATTTTTTATGTTTTAATGTCTTGAAGTAGTCATATTTTATGAATTTTAACACCTATAATATTTTTTGTTGAATTTTATAAGGTGCGCCTTTTTTGAGCCTTGCGCCTAGGCTAAAGGCTCAGGTTTGCGCCTTGAGTGCGCCTCAACGCCTTGACGACTATGCTTGGAAGTAATAGCAATCAGATTTCAAAATAAAAGGAAAAGGGAAAAGTGGAAAATTTAATCAGACCTTATTGGAACGACCTGGTAATTGATGAAACCGACAATAGTCAAGTATTAAACCCAATATAGCAGGATTCACCCGTTGAGGAAGTGATATAGCATAATTTTTGGAAGACCCCATGCCTTTTTGAAGAACTTCTCGGCATATCATGGGACAAAACATGGCAACCTCTTCTTCTACTTGTTGAATTGAACCATCAGCAGTTTCGAGCCAAATGTAAGACTTCATCTTCAAGAAAAACGCACACAAAAAAAGCACTCAGGAGCAAGAGAAGTTTGGAGGTTAAGCTTAAAAAACAACTAATTACTGCTCAAAGCCTCATACTAATGCAGTTTACTGGAACTTCTAAATTCTGAAATCATATTTCATGAAATGAAATCTCCAACTCATTAGCTTTCATGGGAGACCAACCAACCACTAAACAACATATGTACAGTTGTGATTATAAATTTATGTTCAATAGAAGTGTAATCAAATGATTCCTGACTAACAAATTGCCCATATAGATGAATACATCTACATTGACCAATAGACTAAAGGATTATGCTCATATGACATACAATCGGGCAACCCAAAGCACAAACTGCCCCGCACTCACGCATGGTCTAGGGAAGGGCCGTACCCCGAAGGGGGAATTGTAGGCAGCCTACCCCTGACACACATGCCACAAGCAGATTTGATGGCTCGAACCCGTATCGTTGCTCCAAGGCTCCCCTTCTCAAAGAAGTCATAAAATATGGGAATTTAGTGGAATAAAAAGAACCATAAATCCACATAAAATACCTCAGGTTTTACTACAGCCATACTGCCTTCTGACATCTGGCGATGACTATGCTGACTTGTAAGGAGTGTCCCAAAACTAAACAACGTTGAAACTATGGCTTCAAAAACAAGGAACAAACAATGGAAATAAAAATTTCCTCTTCTGCAAAAGGTTCACCTCCTTGCTGTACAGATTCCTTATCAATGCTTCCCAAAATGGCACTTTGTTGTATCCCACTGTCATACCAGCCAGCATTCTTATCCAGAAAGCTTCCTTGGATCTTGTCACTCTACAAAGAGGAAAGTGCCATAAGAAATCATATTTGATGCCAAATATATACCAGTATAAGAGTTTATATAATTATTAAATTTCTGTACATGTTCCAAGCTATAAAATCTCCACAAAGTAATAAAAGAAGATGAAGAAAATGAATTCCATATTAGAGAAACATGCAGATTACAACTTCTACCATAATTAACCGAGGGAAATTTTCCTCTATAAGGGCAACTCCAACCATTTTCCCCATTTTCCATTCTCCAAACCCCATTTTGCAGGATCTACAGTATTTTTGCTCCAACAATCTTCCTCATTTTCAATTCCCCATTTCAGATTCCAATAAAGTAATAATATATTATTATTATTATATTAATTTATTTACATCAAATCTATTCCCAATAACCAAAAAAATATTAAACACATTAAATTAAATCAAAACTAAAAAATATATTAATATAGTAACCATTCCCCAAAATGGGGTTCCCCATATATAGGGAACCCCATTTTGGGGATATACTATATGGGGAATGATTGGACTTAACCATTTCCCATATTCATTCCCCATTTTGGGGATTTCCCCAAAATGGGGAACCATTGGAAGTGACCTTAGAGCAAAAACACTGTAGATCTTGCAAAATGAGGTTTGGGAAGTGAAATATAGGAAAAATGGTTGGACTTGCTCTTACACAACCTATAAATTTTCAATAATGGTCATAAAATTGACAAAATCAAAGTTGTAATGTTATGTGTTATTAAATTACAAAATATATCTCACTAAATATACTATAAATAATGACACTATACACTCGTCATCGATGGACATCACAGTGATATTGTCATGCACAAAAAATACATGGCAATATGTAAGCATCGTCATGTTAGAATAAAAATATTCAACATAATTAAAATTATCATATTTTTTATTGAATTGTGACATTTAAAACTATCACAAAAGGCAATATATACACGAGGATATAATATCATCATTAATTAACATTATTGTGATAATTACTATAAATCGTCATAATAACATGTAAAAATATTTGAAAAATATATAATAGCATCATGATCCAATATATTATATGAAAATATTTAATTTTTCAAAGTTTTGTTTTATCAATTATCGTCATAAGAACAAATTAAAAATATGATAAAAAAATTGATGAAATCGTAATAAAATTATTTACATGACAAATTTTAATTTGTCATATTATTGTTTATTGAATAATTACAATTTTAAAATGTCATAAAAATATTCTCTACTGCGACAATTCAGTTGTCACTAATTAGCATTACTTGTCACATTAATATTTTCCCTCCAAAAAGATCCTGCAAAATTTTTCCTCCAAATGAATAGATGACTATATTTATTTTATTGTCATAAAAATTGCATAGCAATGACAAAATATATATTAATAAAGATAAATCTTAAATTTGCCAAAAAAAATTAAAATAATGACGAATTTTTAATTTTGTCACAATTAAGAAACGTATTGTGATGAAATCTTGTGCATGGTGTAAAAATCATCATACAATGCTAAAATTCTTATAGTAAATTGTGCTTACATTAATTGTAAAGAAAAACAAATGAATGAACCATTGTATATGGACTTGAACCTTTAATCCATGTAATATTAGTGATTCAATATCATTAATTGACTAAGACATTTGGATATAAGTTATATTAAAAATATATGAAAGTTGTGGAAATTTATCCGTGATAATAGAAAAGTTATAAAAAAGTTATAAGTTATGTGGATGTAAATTAAAAATATGTTGCAAATGCATAAGAAGTATAAGATAGGTATACGAAGATTATAATGTCTATATAAAATTGTAGGAAAGTAATAGAAAATGTAAAACAAATGTATATAAAAATTTTAGACTCTATGAAAGT
>CATIWQ010113665.1:0-15329 GCA_949673415.1 Euphorbia schlechtendalii | reverse complement strand
CGAAAATCATGTGATTGAGGATAAATATCTTGAAAAGCAGTCATCATTGAACGCGCGAGCTGGTACAAAATCCCGTGCTCATAGCTACCCCTCGTGTGACCATCACTGGTTGTATAATCAGTATGATCACACGAAATGAGCGTAGGGATAGAGAGAATACCTGACCGGTGTGGTTGGTGACTTCTTGTTCCCAATTGGTGATAACATAGGCCTTCTTTTCAGGCGTCATGTTTAATTGTGTCATCCGTTTCTTTCTTCGGAGATTATTTGGCATTTATTACCCCTTATGGGCGGGTCGACCATTTCTTTCTGCGGTGTCCTTTAATAATCGACAATCATTTCTTTCTTTGGTTATGGTCATTGTGTGCCCCTTGTGAGTTGACCTTCGGTTGATTTTGCCCATTGGAACTGCTGGTGTAGGGTGCTTAAATCCATTTCAAAAGCCACCCTATTGAGATAACCGTTTCTTCCTTCGGTTGGAAAATGAGACCGTTTCTTTCTTCATCCATCGAGATTACCGTTTCTTTCTTCGGTTGTATTTTGTGTAGGATGTTGACTTGCTTCTTGTGACAAATCAGTATAGGTGCAATGTTAATACATTTTGTGATGCATGTTCTAATTATTTGATTGAGTTTATGCGAAGTAAAAATTTTTGGCCATTCAATAAAAAATTAAAAGATGAGGAAGAAATGAGTTTGATAAGAATTTTAAGGGTGTCCCAAAAATCGCTCTGTTGTTTAGGAGGCTTTTTGTGGTGTTGTAATGTTGCAAAACCTAAATAGGCTTGAGTGGGCCATCATCTTGTTTGTAGGCTCCTCATGTGGAGGTGGAGTTTCTTATTTATCAGGACAGTGTTACCCTAGTTTGGCATCGTCTTTGCCTGTAAATAACGTGATGCGTATGTAATGTACGCATGTTATTATGCATGAACAATTCTTATCATATGATGTATGTTCATCTGTTGTAGGTGTTGTGGGCTTCATTCATTGAAGAGCCTTTTCTTGTGTTGGTACATGATTGCCCCTAGAATTTGTCTTATTAGGGATTCCATGGATGACTCCCTCAGAGCGACGACCATGTGTTCGCTGAATCAGATTTGAGTTCAGAGCTTGGATCTAGTTTGAGGAAAGTTTGGAGGAGTCGTTGATCTCTCATTGTGTTGACGATGATCACTTGGAAGCTATTTGCCTGAAGAGTTATCACGTATGGTTCCGAGGAGGAGATTATGAACATGAAATTTCTTTGGTTATAATTTCTGCATAAATCTCCCTTGGAGGTTTTCAATTTATCGAACCTTGTCTTAATTTTTATCTGGATCACCCTTTCAGGTTTTCAATCCAGCAAACTCATTTTTCTATCTTTTACATTTTCATTTTTCTGGATGTTTTACTTGTGATATTCTATCATTGGCATGCAAGCAATCAAAATAAACATATGCATAAAGCTTCAGCAAAAATGATAATTCATTGATGAACTTAACAGGGGTATAAATGTTTCATATGATTTAACTCCTACCATTGATTAGCCCTCTCAGGTTTTCTAACCAATGTGGTTCTCTTGATGTCTTGAGTTTTCCCTGGGCCACCCTTTTCGGGTTTTCAACTCAGGGAATTATTCTTTTCGTGTTTTTAAAAGGGGCCCTAATTTTTGCTCAACTAACATAGTGTTAATTGACACGCTAATTACAAACTTATTTTTCTGTTCGTATTGCTTTTCATCGATTTATTTCTTTCACCTATGCATGATAGCAATTGTGTAAGACTTGGTTGATTTGGTAGACCGGTCACCGTCGATGTCCACGACTTCAGTTGTCTCGTTCAGCGTTTCTGATCGATTGGTTGGTTCTCATGATGTTTTGATAACTTGAGGTGTATGTGATGATGGGTCTTGATCATCAGAATTTCCTTTTGAGTTCAATTATTGAATGTGTAATGATTTCCCCACAAATGGTAGCGAGCTGTGTGAAGGAGTTGTTGACGTGTTCAACAATCTGACTCCTTTTTATCTTTAGTATTGACCCTATATGGGAGCTTCAATTTGCTTTGGTCATTTTAACTTTTGTTTGATTGCTCCACGATGGTGATGAGTCATGTGATGGAGTTGTTGATGTGTTCAACGATCTGACTTCTTCTTTGTGATATTGTGCCAGTTGTATAGTCTCAACTTGCTTTGTCGACATTTTAGCCTTATTCAAGCTTCGATCATTTTGATCATTACGTGCTTTGTTCCCTTGATTGACTGAGTCAGTGGATGTTTCATTCTTGGAGATCTTTCTATTGATCTTTCATCCTTGTAGGATGAGGAAATTCCTATCACGTGTTGTCTAAGTACATGTGTTTATCTCTCACTTTCTCTCAAGAGTCAAATCATTTGAAATTACAATGACTTTGGGGAATCCATTTATACTCAAATTAATTTCATGACATGATGTGCCACATGTGCTAAAAACATTATGTGTATGCTTATGAGAATGCGTGATGTCATTGATAGAATATCAAGCAAGTAAAACAAAGTTCAATTTATTCAAAAATTCAAAAGCCTCATGGGAAAAGTAGTTAAAAGCTAAATTATTACATAATCATTCATTGATGTTAGTGTCCTTTAGATGTATCTATGTATTCAAAGTGCTCCATAATGTCTGCCTTTTCAAACACTTCTTGATAGCTCGAAAAGATGTCTAACCCAAACTTATTCCTGTATGATGGCAGTGCACCGTCCAGAAGTTTGGTTATCATCTCTGGTAGAGTTAAGCGAGCCCAAAGCCTGACCTGTGTGGCCATCCAGCATGCATAGTAAGATTTGAAGCTCTCACCCTACTCTTGCCTTATAGCCTCTAGATGTTGCATTGTGGTTTCCATTTGAGATTTGAAACCATAATGCCCCATCATAGCCTGAGCAAGGCTATTCCAATCAGTGGCTATGTCCAATGGAAGGTTGCTGTACCATTCATTGACTGGGTGACCCAAGGTGACAACAAAGAGCTTTGCCATCATTTGTTCACTGACCCTTAATGCCCTTATCACCATTTGATAATTAGTTAAATGAGTGCATGGGTCTCCAGATCCCACATACTTTTCAAACTACAGCATTGCGAAGTTTGAGGGTAAGCTGTCTTCATCCCCGATTGTTGATTGTACCGAGTATGAATTCATGAGATGGTGGCCGTGAGTGGCCAAGAATTGTTTTCATAATTCTGCCATTCCTTATTGTTAGAGGATGGCATTCCCTGTGATTGGATAAGAGCTATATTGCCCCTGGGGGAATGCCACCAAATTAGGCAGTTGAGGTGCCTAGAACTGTGAGGCAATTGACGTACTCCAATTGGGAATAGGCTATTGGGTCATTCCTTGGTAGAAAGGCCCTGGTGCGAATGCCGGCTGCTTAATTTATCCCGGGAAGAATTGATTCTGGGAAGGATTGGAAAAGTTATATCCTAGCTGGCCAATCTGAGCCTGATTCTGACTTTGTCCTACCCCAAATTGGTAAAAGGTAGTAGGAGTTGGGGGCAGCATGTGTGAGGTGGGAGGTCCCTTTGTTTGAGGCTAGCTAGTTATATTACCGTTGTTAAGGGTGACCTCCGAGTTGGAAACCACATTCTAAGATCTCCTGGTGTGTTGATGAATAAGTGATGCTAGTTGTTTACTGTTGGCAAAGGCATTCAAGGTAGCTGCGATCTCGACGCTCACCGATAATTGATATGACTGTTGAGGGTTCTGTCCCGTAAGGATAGGGTGATCCTCCCTTGCACCTTCTTCTTGTGGATTGGCCATGACAGATGTGCGTTGAACTGAATCTGAGTCTAAACCCGAGTCCTCACTTTAGTCAATGTATGGAACCACCTCTAGACTAGCCACGATCGAAGAAACATGAACCAAGAGAAGAGCAGGCCCTTTCTAAGCTAAGATACACAAGTAGAATATTAGACTGTGCATGTAAGAATAGTGATATGATTCATGATGCGAGAAATGCGTGAGATTTTTAATGTTATGGCTACATTCACAGGGGGTTAGCATGCCATGATGTGAAATAACATGTATGTCAATCCATTTGAAACAAACAGCTTAGTCGTTGGGTAAAAATGAAAACATGTGTGATAAGTGAAATAACATGTATGTCAATCCATTTGAAACAATAGTCTTTTGCCAAATGAGGTACGAACTTGTTTACCAATTTATGCACTGCTGTTGAATTTACCTTGAGGACAAGGCAAAAGTTAAGTGTGGCCGTATGATAAGTGTATAATTACACTTATTATCATATTAATTTTACACACTAAACACTATAGTTTAAGTCATTTTTATACTTCATATAAAAGATTTCACGTGGTATGTAGTTATTTTTGATGCAAATGCAGATACTAGGTAAATCTTGGGAGTAAAAAAAAGAGTGAAAAAGGTGCAAAAAGCTGCGTGGAATTTAAAGAATTTGGCTTACGATCGAAGCTGTCAAAGATCAGTGAAGTTACAAGGAGAATTTGGAAGAAAAATGCAATTCACGGTCGTGACAATCATTCGCGGTCACGACTTGGTCTTCTTCAAAACAGAAGTCTGCCAATCAAAGATTCACTGTCATGACCTGTATATGGCGGTCATGACTTGGACGGTTTTCTAGTTTAATCTTCTTAACTACATACCGCTAGATAAGAATTATCAACCGCCATCAACTACCAATGAATCTACCTATCAGAAATCAACCTATCATGAAAAGGTGCTTATCCATTGTGGATTAGATTGAAGCTTCTCAACCAATCACAATGAAGTGATGCAATCATTCACCAATGGACACAACTCTTCGTATGGATAGATGCAACCCTTCGAACTCTATAAATAGGGCTCCAAACCTTACAATTTTGTGCAGTGAGATAGAGGGAAAATATTAGAGTGCATGAGAGAAATATAGTGTGTGTATAGATAAAGAATTTGCTACGTTCATAAGTGTTAGCAAGAAAATGTTTAAGTGATTCGAATCCTTGTTTCGATCACTAGATTTCTCTATATTCTCAAGCGATTGTTGTATAAGTGTACTTGCAAATCACTTATCAATAAAAGTTTTCGTTCTTCAATATTGTTTTGTTCGATATTTGCAAAGAATAGCATCCTAGCGGAGGTTCTGTACTGGCCGAGACCGAATTCAAAGCAGACGTAGGAATTGTGGGAATTGACGACTCCCATTAAAGAGTGGATACGGTTTGATCAACTTTAGCTTTCATTTGCATACCTTACATATTTGGTTTGCTTTCTACTTATACTTTCTATTTCGAAGTTTATGATATGTCTATGTGTCATAATGCGTATTTTGTATTAAGTCTTTTATATTAATCAAGTTATATGCGTTGGAGTTAATTTTAAGAGTAGTTTCGGGGTTAACAATATTGTGTATAATCACTGGATCTATGATATAACGCTATTTAGTGAGCTAACATTTTTGGAATGGTAACTTGCTAAACATGGCTATGTGAGAGCGACCCGTACTAAGCATAGTATTGATGTTGTCCAGGTTTATATATTTGTTTTAATTCATTTGCGCTAGGTTTAGAAAAGTTATTTCATGTGTTACTTTGTAGCAAATAATTGAACATCTGGGTATTTTGAACCGAGTCTGTTAGATTAGTTTAGTGAATCGTAACATCTTTGTTGAATTCGCATGTTTTCTCTGCTATCTTTATTTCGTATGGAAAATCTATATATTTAGATTCTCTATTCTTTCATATCTATATTAACTCATTCTTCATTCTAACATCTTATCCAAAATATCAATATATTTTCTTTTCTTTCTTCTGTCTTCCTTGTTGATCTTTAGAGCTAGTCCTTCACTAAGGGATCGATATCTTTTAAAACTACATCACAACTGTATACTTGCAATTATCATAATTTTTCTATTTGATAAGAGGTACTGACAACACCCATATTTTACACGAACAAGTTTTTGGCACCATTAATATATATCCAAGCTCTTTGAGAAAAAGTTATTAAACTTATCAGTAGAAAAGTGGCGAGTAAGTTTTTTGCACCGTTTCCAAGGAAGGCAATAGCATTCTAAAGATCAAATTGTCCGGGGAAGGCAAGTGCGTTCTAGAGATCAAATTGCTGGAGAAGGGGCAATTATATTTAATACGTTTGTTTTTCTAAGTTTTTCTAGGTACCAAGTCTAAAAATTGAAGAAATAAGAAGGATTACAGAAGGTCACAATCACGACTATAGATCACGCTTGTGAATTTATACAGCAAAACCTCCTGTTCTTGTTTTGAAGGAAATCACGATCGTGACAGGCCATCGCGATCGCAACATGGGCCCTGGATTCTCCTTCATAATAAAAATGGGTTTATTCTTTTCTTACTTTTCTTTTTCAAATTTTTAGACTAGTTAGTTGTTTGTTTAGTTTTTCATTTTTAATAAAATCTCTCACAATGAGGACATTGTGTTCTTTAGTGTGGGAGTGCATTTGTAAAAAAATCCAAAAAAATTGAATAAAATAAAAAATCGAAGAATCTGAAAATTCTTGTTGATTTTCATGTCATTTATACATTATCTATTCTTATACTTTACTAACATTTGTCCAAGGTTATTGTGTGTGTTAGGTATTTACAAGTTTGATGTTAATGCCCAACATTCATCAATTTGGCGAGGATGAGTGGTGAGTAACATTCGAGAGCAACATTCTAAGTAAGTTTCGATATATATTTCGATGCAACATGAATTAGTATAATTTATATAGTTTTAGTTTAATGCTTCCGATAAGTTTAAGTGGAGTAATATCTAATGATATTCTTACTATGAGTTTTATATGCAAATCTCGAAGAAGTCCTATAAGTATTTAGTGTGTTTAAAGTGTTAGGAAACTATAGCCATAATACTTTGAAATTGATCAATAAAGGATGAGGATATTAAAGAAAAATCAAAAGAAAGAGAGGATAATCAATGAGTTATGCAAAAGGTGAGGAATGGTACGGAGCAGAAACTGCAACCATTCATTGAGTGAAAAAAAGAAAAAGAAAGCATAGCATGAAAAATGGGTGCAACGTAGAAAGTACTTCAAAAATATATGCTTAAAAGAAAAAAAAAATAAGAGAGTGGTATGGAGCATAAAATGCAACCACTGAAAAAAGGGGAGAGTGGTATGGAGCATAAAATGCAACTACTGAGAGTGTTTTAGCATCCTAGGTTTCCTAAAAATGCCTTGAGAGAAATTAATCAAAGAGTGCTTTCTATGTTCTTTATACTTTATACTATGCTTAAGAGAAGGTAATATTCGAGTATGCATATAACGCTTATATGAAGATGCGATTCTGTTGACTCTCCATTAAGAGCAAAGTATGCAACTAAACTATATAAATCGCACATTACTAATTTGTGGGAAATTTCGAACTTCTACTTGAAATCTTTTGCAACGTAGAATGTGGTACTCACTACAATAGTCTTTCGCCAAATGAGGTACGAACTTGTTTACCAATTTATGCACTTCTGTTGAATTTACCTTGAGGACAAGGCAAAAGTTAAGTGTGGGGGTATGATAAGTGTATAATTACACTTATAATCATATTAATTTTACACACTAAACACTATAGTTGAAGTCATTTTTATACTTCATATAAAAGATTTCACGTGATATGTAGTTGTTTTTTATACAAATGCAGATCTATACTAGATAAATCTTGGGAGTAAAATGATCTAAAGTGGAATTTTATGAAAAAAGAGTGAAAAAGGTGCAAAAAGATGCGTGGAACTTAAAGATTTGGCTTAGGATCGAAGCTATCAAAGATCGGTGAAGTTATAAGGAGAATTCTGAAGAAAAATGCAAGTCATGGTCGCGAAAATCATTCGCGGTCGTGACTTGTTCTTCTTCAAAATAGAAGTTTGTCAATCAAAGATTCACGGTCGTAACTTGGATGGTTTTCTCATTTAATCTTCTTAAGTACAATCACCAGATAAGAATGATCAGCCGCCATCAACTACCAATTAATAGACACCTATCAGAAATCAACCAATCATGAAAAGGTGCCTATCCATTGTGGATTAGATTGAAGCTTCTCAACCAATCATGATGAAGTGATGCAATCATTCACCAATGGACACAAATCTTCGTATGGATATACACAACCCTTCTAACTCCATAAATAGGGCTCCAAACCTTACAATTTCGTGCTGTGAGATAGAGGGAAAATATTAGAGTGCATGAGAGAAATATAGTGTGTGTATAGATAGATAATTCGCTATGTTCATTAGTGTTAGCAAGAAAATGATTAAGTGATTCGAATCCTTGTTTCGATCACTAGATTTCTCTATATTCTCGAGTAATTATTGTTTAAGTATACTTGAAAATCACTTATCAATAAAAGTTTTCATTCTTCAATATTTGTTTGTTCGATATTCACAAAGAATAGCATCCTAGAGGAGGTTCTGTACGGGCCGAGACCGAATTCAAAGCAGACGTAGGAATTGTGGGAATTGATGACTCCCATTAAAGAGTGGATACGGTTTGATCAACTTTAGCTTTCACTTGCATACCTTACATCTTTGGTTTGCTTTCTACTTATACTTTGTATTTCGAAGTTTATGATATGTCTATATGTCATATTGCGTATTTCGTATTAAGTCTTTTATATTAATCAAGTTATATGCATTGGAGTTAATTTTATGAGTAGTTTCGGGGTTAACAATATCATGTATAATCACTAGATCTGTGATATAACACTGTTTAGTGAGCCAACATTTTTCGTTCTTGATGAAGAGCTTGAATCTTCTAGTGAGAAGTGCCATCTGCTCATGCGAATCATCTTTTGTATTATCGTCAGATGAGTTAGCTTTAAGGACAATATCTTTACCCTCTCCTTTACTATTCTTGGAGTCATCATCATATTTCCTAAGTCAACAAGGTGCCTATTAGCTCATTATAGCTATATGTCATCAAATCATAAGCCTCCTCGATCATGCTCTTCTTTGCATCCCACTCCTTGGTGAGAATTCTAAGGATCTTCTTCATCATCTCTTCTTCGATGAAATCCTTGCCTAGCTGCATGAGTTAATTAATGAAATTAATGAACCTCATATTCATGGATTAAATACCTTCATTGGCACCCATATGGAAGAGCTCATACTCTTGGAGCATCAAATTGATCTTTGACTCCTTCACTTTGTTAGTCCCCTCATATGTGACTTCCAACTTCCTCCATATCTTCTATGTTGTCTCTCACCTTGAGACCTTGTTGAATTCTGACAAATCTAGCGCATAATGTAAGTAATTGATTTCTACTACATTATCATCAAGGAGCCTGAGCATAATCATAATCCTCTAGGTCTATTGGAACACATTTTCCATACTTAATAATAGTAGGAATCCTTGGTCCTAACTCGATAGCTAGCCATGCTTGCATGCTTTGTGATTGTATGAATTCATTTTATTTTTCCAAAACGTGTAATGCTGCCCATCAAAGAGTAGAGGCCTGATTACAAACATTCATTCTTTAAGGAATGTAGTTTATCCATGATCAAAGGGATTATCAAAATCCATCGGATCTTTAACTCAAGATGATTAGTCTAAAGTTGAGCACATGCTCTGATACCACTTGTTGATCTGCTTTAGCTTTAATAATCATGTAGAGGGGGTGAATACAAATTAACTTATTCATTTTATATTTTAAAACTGATTACCAAGCTATTTTTAAATGCATGTTGAGTGAACTAAGCTAAGTGCACTTTTAAGCTAAAATTGTAAACTACTCAACTTGAGCTAATTTAGTTTACCTTCACGCAGTGCTGAGTAATCTTATTAAGCTCAAAATTGTTTTCAAGAAGATATATAGAATAGAAAGATGATGTATAAGCGTAGAAAATATTAAAGATATAAAAGATATATACCGATACAGAACATCTGAGATTTAATCCAAGTTTAGCCCCTAGACTACATCTAGTCTCCATATTCTTTTGCGAGCTTTAATCCACTAGTGTTTCTTTTCTTCAATAGGTGGAGAAGCCTTTAATAGTGGGTAGAACAATTACAGAATGTACCTTCCTTTCTAACTGCTGCTCAATACTCAGTTTCACTACCCTACCTAAACTGACTCACTTAGATAAAAGATATATTTGAAGAATGGAGGATTTCAACTTATAAAAATGTTGAATCCTTTACAATGAAATAGCTTAGCTAATTATCTAAGCTTATGTGATTTCTCTCTTAATTACAAACTAATTAAAATTGAATGTTTACTTTTGGATTGCTTGAAGTGCAATTTCGAACCTGTGGGATTTCTTTAGCCAAGGTTTAGCTCTAGGAAATTCACGGTTATTCACTAATTTGTAAATGTCTGCTCCATGCTCTATTTTTAGATTTAGAAGTCTGAAAGTAGCTGTATTAAACATTGCATCTTGACATGATCTTCAAAATCTCTTCTCTTCACAACATTCAAATATGCCCATTTGAAATAGAATTTAGGACATTTAGAGATATCGATTTTGAATGTTGAGGTGCGAGATTAATCCTCCAATCTTCAACTCATCAATAACTCATATAATTTTAAGCAAAGCTGATTGAGACAGGCGCCCAAGATGTAACATGGAGATTTATAGTTGGTTGCTTTGCTGATGTTGTAGAATTGCACAGAGACATTGAAAAATGGTGCATGTCAAAAGATACGTGCCTTTTTGACTTGGATGCTAGTGAGGTATCTCCAACATTCCATACTGATACCTTTTGGTTGTTAGGATCACATAAATATTCTTTTTGAATTCAGTGCTTTTCACCTGAAAAGTATCAAAAGAATATTTTGTTTTCACAGAAACGGTTAAAGGCATAAGTTTCATAACATACATAAGTGTCTTAGTTTACTTAGTTTAAGTTGAGTTATATCATATAAACTATGAAGTACAAATCAACTTAGTTTTTCCTTCTGTAAGCCAAAACTCAATTAAGTTTCAGCAAAACTGAGTTACTTTCCTCAAAACAAACTCAAGTTAAACTTACTTAATTAAGAGTCTACTTAGTACCTAATTAATTTCACTATCCTAAGTAATTTGTTATTTCAAAAACTTTAAGTACTATGAAATACTAATAACTTGGGTTCAACAAAGAGCATTTTGATTTTTTTAACTTAATTTAGTTTCTCAAAAGCTAATATCTTTTGTTTTGCACTTAACATTGTAATTAAAAATTTAAATTCAAAGTTAAGGGTATGTATGCTCTATGTATATGTTGGGTTTTTTTGAAGAGATAAGGGTTGAGTTTAAATTCGAGGTAGACATCCCAACTATGTTGGCACCTCCTATAATGCACCCCATCACAATATATTAAAAGAGCGTGTCACAAATTATGAATCGCCCAAAAAGTTACAAAAGTATCATTTACATAAGATGCTAAAATTAATCAATAGGTTTAAAGCTAAAAAAGATATTCACTTATTCCTAATCTTAAAGAAAAGTCAACATCGTTGAACATTAGCTTCTAATAAATCCTCACTTTCTAGAGTTCCTTCAAAAACAAACTTATTCCTTCTCTTCCAAATGTTCCAGGTGATTGAGAATAATAAAGCCATTGCAAACTCGCTTTTAGTTCCTGATTTGAAGAGGGATCTCCAAATCAAAAGAAAGTTGTATGAATGACCTAGGATGGAATCGAAACACCAAGCCAATTAAAAGCTCTGCACCAAATTAAACAGCACTCATGATAAAATAGGAGTATACCATCTGTTGTTTTAGTGGCTAAACAAAAGGGACACTATGGGTCGCTGATGGAAGCGTAACCATGTGACAAAAGAAAAGCCTTAGTTAGAATTCTCTTATGAAACAAGAACCAACCAAAAAATCGAACATGAGGGAGCATACACGTATTCCAAATAAGCTTGAAAGAGAGAGCTAGTGTCATCCTGTTTCTTCCCTCATAATAACCTGCATAAAATGACGTGGCCGAGAACATTTTATTTGATCGAATGTTCCATAGAAATGAATAGCCATTACTCGAGAAAACAAGAGTGAAGAAGGCACCAATGGAAGCTTCTAAAATAAACATCGGGAATGCGAGATGGGGCTACTGCAATGATCAGTTTCTTCAACTCCAAACATCTATTTTGTTCTACCAAACGAAGATGTCTAATCCATATTGTTGACCTTGATAAACATTTTCGAAAAGCCCCATGAAAAACTGATGAACAGTGCTTCGTTTCCACTCGCAAAGCACCCACAAGTCATTAAATAAATCCTTCAAAGGACCCCTTGATGTCTAGTTATCCAGCCAAAGCTGAGTCAAGATTCTACTGCCCAAACGGACCAAACTATTCAACATGAAAACATCCCATAGTTACTGATTTTAGTAGCAGCTATTAACAATATTTAGCCACACCAGTGAGAGTTTCGAGTAGTCGCACTAGCAAATCCCACCAAGAAGAAAAGCCATGTCGGTTTGCACAAAAAAAAGCCCAAAGCGAATTATCATTCCCTTTACGAAGGTGTCATAACCATTTGAGTAGGAGAATACAATTCGTTTGTTTAAAATTTCTAATAGATAAATCACCCAAGTGTTTGGGTAAATTTATCGGGCCCCAACTTACTTTGCATAATCCATTGCTAACCTAGTATCCCTTCCATAAAAAATTCCTTATAATACTCACTAGCTAGTTTTCCAGCGCCACCAGAATCTTAAAAATAGAAAGCATATAATCAAAATTGATGCAAGTACCAATGTAATCAACACTTCCCTTTCTGTATAAGAAAGACACTTGCCTTTCCAACAGGCTAAACAATTCTAAAATTTCCCCACTACTGCATCTCAATTAGCACAACTTAAGCGCTTATAACTCAAAGGAGCCCCGAGATAACAAACAGGAAACTTCTCAAATTTACAACCAAATGTTGACACACAAGAGCGGACAATGAAATAATCAACATTAATTCCAATTAAAAAACTCTTATATCATCTCATAAAAATGGAGAATATGAATAAAAGGCTCAATAAGAGATATGTGCACCTGAAGAAAATTAATGTCCAGCAAAGCATCTTCAAGTTTGAAGCCTTGAAGCAAACCCTCTCGAATATTTGTATCAATGAGCTGTTTTAGACCTTCCATGAGTACAACAAAAATGAACGGTGATAGGAGATCCCTCTACTTCACTCTCCTATAGATTCAGATTAGTTCACTTGGGCTCCCACTTATAAAGATAGAAGTGGTGGAATTGAAACGGCAACCCCTTAGCCACAAGATCCATTTATGATAAAAGCCCATTTTATACATAACCATGTCGATATATGTCCAAGATATACTATCGAAGGCCTTGTGGAAATCAAATTTCAATACAAAACAAGCCCGACAACATTGATGGATCAAATTAATCATTTCGATAGCTACGAAAGACCATTCATGGATGTTTTGATTCTTAACGAAAGCAAATTGACTTCTTGAGATCAAGGAAGAAATAACCTCCTTTAAGCATGATGATAAAAACTTAGTAGCCACCTTGTAGACCCCAGGTATTAGAGAAATAGGTCTAAATTTTGAATTGAACAACTGCTCGGGACCTTTTGGAATGAAGACTGTATATGACGTTTTTATTATTTTCGGTAGAAAAGCTATTTCATAGAAGTGGCTGAATAAACTCATCAAGTCCTCTTTTGAAAAAATCTAGGCCCGTTTATAGAAAAAATTGTTGAACCTATCTAATCCTAGAGTTTTATTCACATGACACAAGTAAACCACGTCCAAAACCTCCTTCTACGTAAAGGCCTCCATTCAGTTATTATTCTCAAAAATTCGAGCAAACATAATCTTTCATAGTAAAAATGGAATTGGATGAGGGGCTGTAAAAAGGTACATACAAAAAGTAATGATGGCCGTAGAAATTTCCCCCAAGTCAAAAGAGAGAGAAACATTCAACTCAAGGCATGTTAATCGATTGTATATGAAATGAGATAAGGCTATCTTGTAAAAGAAACTCTTTTTATTGTCTCCAAGAAGTGATCATTTCACTCTCGATTGTTGATGTCTAATGTTTACCAAGTTGAGTCTACTCTGGGTAAGGTTCAATTTTGTCGAATTCAGAACAGTTGCAGTTGTTCACCACTTTTCTACTGATAATATAAATGTTCTAAATATGAACAGGTGTTGTCTGTACCACTTATCAAATAAAAAATGATGATAAGTGCAAGTATATAGTTGCGATGTAGTTTTAAAAGATATCGATCACACAGGGAAGGAATTTGGTTCTAAGGATCAACTAGAGTTACAGAACAGAAGAAAATAAAATAAGTTAAGGGTTTTGAATGGTAGACAGATGGATGGATAGAGGCATGAACATATTAGATGCAAAGCATATAGATATTCCCTAAGAACAAGTATAGTGGAGTAACATATGCAAAATATTCATTAATGTATTATGCACTAGATAACTTTGACAAACTCGGTTCTAGATGCCCAAATATCCTATAATTCACCATAGAGCAACACATGAAATGACTTTTCTAAATCTAGGGTAAATGAATTATGACAGTTATAAAAACCTGGACAACAATAATACTATGCTTAGAATGGGTCGCTCTCACATAGCCATATTTAGCAAGTTACCACTCCAAAAATGTTGGCTCACTAAAAGCGTTAAAATCATAGATTTAGTGATTATACACAATCTTGTTAACCTCGAAACTACTCTTAAAGTTAACTTGAAAGCATATAATTTTATTAATATAAGTGACGCAAGATGAAATACTCGTTATGACACATAGACATATAAACTTCGAATTAGAAAGTATAAGTAGAAAACAAGTAATGTTGTAAGAATGTTGAAGAATATTGAATATTGACCAAATGAATGTTGAAGAATAGAAACTTTTATTGATAAGTGTGTTGCAATTACACTCATACAACAATCGCTCGAATTTGTAGAGAAATCAAGTGATTGAAACAAGAATCGACTCACTTATACATTTTTCTCTCTAACACTTTAAACTTAGCGAAATCTATATAACTTTCACTCTCTATTTATTATATTCTTCTCTTACCGCTTCTCATGCCTTCCATGCACGAAATGGTTGATTTGAACCTCTATTTATAGAGCGTGAAATGTTGCATCTATCCAAACAAATAGTCATGTCCATTAGTGAAGGGTTGCATCATCTTCATGTGATTGGATGCAAGATTTCATCCTTATCTTTAATGGATTGGCACATTTTCATGGCTACATTGTTTCCAAAAGGTGTCTTTTCATCTGATAGTTGATGGAGGTTGATGGAGGTTGATCGTTCTTATTTTTATCCAGCTGTTGGAAGTTGAGAAGAGTCGATCAAATTCGTTAAGATTTGCGAGCGTGACACACATGTCACGATCGTGAATATAAGTTGGTAACTGACTATTT
>CATIWQ010113656.1:0-19760 GCA_949673415.1 Euphorbia schlechtendalii | reverse complement strand
CTTGAAGACAAAAGAGCTTTCACCAGTGGAAGTTTATCTCGCCTCAACGTTCGATTTTCTATCTCTGAATGTCCCAGAAACTATCTCTAATGGAAAGATTTGAAAGATGTGAAGAGAAGAAATATTAAATAACTACAAAGATAAGAAGTCTAGAATAGCTATAATAAGTGTATAATTAAACATAATATCATATTAATTTTATACACTAAACACTATATTTTAAGTCATTTTTTACTTCATATAAAAGATTTCACGTGGTATGTAGTTGTTTTTTATGCAAATGAAGGTACTTGGTAAATCTTGGGAGTAAAATGATTTAAAGTGGAATTCTATGAAAAAAGAGTGAAAATGGTGCAAAAAGATGCATGGAACATAAAGATTTAGCTTAGGATTGAAGTTGTCAAAGATTAGAGAAGTTACAAGGAGAATTCTAAAGAAAAACTCAACACACGGTCGCGACAACCGTTCATGGTCATGACTAGTTCTTCTTTAGATCAGAAGTCTGCCAACCAAAGAATCATGGTCATGACATGTATATCGCAATCATGACTTGGACAGTTTTCTGTTATTATCTTCTTAACTACCAACCGCCAGATAAGCATGATAAACCGCCGTCAACCACCATCAACTACCAATGAAAAAACACTTATCATAAGTCAACCAATGATGAAAAGGTGCCTATCTATTATGGATTAAATCAAAGCTTCTTAACCAATCATAATAAAGAGATGCAATCATTCACCAATGGACATAAACCTTCGTTTAGATAGGGGTCTAAACCTTACAATTTCGTGGGTCAGAGGGGGTCATAGTGCACCACCGGAGAGGAGAGCATTAGAGTGCAATTATAGGGTTACATTTAGTTTGTGTAGATAGAGAGTTTGCTACGTTCATAAGCATTAGTGAGAAAATGTTTAAGTGATTCGAATTCTTGTTTCTATCAATAGATTCTCTACATTCTGGAGCGATTGTTGTATAAGTGTACTTGTAAATCACTAATCAATAAAAAGTTTTCGTTCTTCAATATTCATTTGTTCGATATTCGCAAAGAATAGCATCCTAGCGGATGTTCTGTACGGGCTGGGACAAAATTCAAAGGAAACATAGGAATTGCGGGAATTAACGACTTCCATCAAAGAGTGGATACGGTTTGATCAACTTTAGCTTTCACATGCATACCTTACAACTTTTCTTTGCTTTCTGCTTATACTTTCTATTTTGAAGTTTATGATATGTCGATGTGTTATAATGTGTATTTCTTGTTAAGTCAAGTTATATGCGTTGGAGTTAATTTTAAGAGTAGTTTTCAAGTTAACAATATCGTGTATAATCACTAAATCTGTGATATAACGTTGTTTAGTGAGCCAACATTTTTGGAATGGTAACTTGCTAAATGTGGCTATGTGAGAGCGAACCGTACTAAGCATAGTATTGATGTTACCCAGTTTTATATGATAGTCTTTATTCGTTTGTGCTAGATCTAGAAAAGTCATTTCATGTGTTGCTCTACGGTGAATAATTGAACATCTGAGTATTTAGAACCGAGTCTATTAGTTTAGTTTTGTGAATCGTAACAACTTTGTTGATCTTGCATTCTTTCTCTGCTATCCCTATTTCTTAGGGAAAATCTATATACTTATATTCTCTAATCTTTCATACTTATATTTACTCATTTTTCATTCTAACCCTTCTTTCCTAAAACTTTACCTTATTATATTTAATTTTCCTTATTTTATCTTGCTGATCTTTAGAACTAGCCCTTCCTTGTGGGATCGATATCTTTTAAAACTACTTCGCAATTGTATACTTGCAGTTATCATCATTTTTCTATTTGATAAGAGGTACTGACAACACCCATATTTTTTGTGAACAAGTTTTTGGCGCTGTTGATATATAGCCAAACTCTTCGCTTAAAACTTATTAAACTTATCAGTAGAAAAGTGGTGAACAATGGTGTGTTCACCACGACTGACCTGGCCCCGGTGTATTCTCCATGACTGACTTGGTCCAGGTGATGTGGTAGAATTCTGGAAAGTCAAAGTCAAATAAAGAAGAATCCAAAATTCAAAATTCAAAGGGCCCAAATTAATTAGAAGTTTGATTGTGGAAGTTGCGCAACAATTGTTGATTCCTTTCTAAATATGAAGTCTTAATTAACAAGGAATTGAAATTCTATTTAAATAAGGATATATCCAAGAAAGAAGACTTATCAAGAAGGACCTCTATTCAAAATAAATCCTAATCAAGCAAGAAGTGCTCAACAAGTGATAAACTCAATTGGAGAAGGAAAGAAGAAAATCTATAAATCCCCATTGGCATAGACATTCAAGAGTTAATCAGTAGATCAATTAAGAATTTAACATGTACAATAATCATCTTTTAGAGTAGAAAATAGTAGAGTAGAGAATTCTTAGATTTACTTTCATTAAAATTTTCTATTATGTTTCTTTAATCTTTCGTTTTTTATTTTAGTGTTCATCATACTTTAGATTCTAGTTTATTTCAATTATATTTTCATTCAAGTTATGTCTTTTACTTATTTAATTTTATCTCAATATACTTTTATGCTTTTATTATTTACCATGTCCAAGTAGTTTAGTTGTGACTTGGCTATGGAGTAAGAGCCATAATTCTTATGGTGTGAGGACTAAAATCTGCACAAGGACCTATTCATCATTCTCGATACATAAAGGGTTTTGAAGGAAGATCTCTTTGTCTCGCTATTGGTCTAGCTAGATAATTAGTAAGTCTTTGTGATTTATATATAGTCCTACTACTACCTTCATAATTACGTTTGTTGAAGTACGGAGTAACTGCGGTCTCTATGAAGATCGTGAGAGTGATTGATCCAACACTTGTGGGGAGTGATTCACTACCTATCGGTTGGGAAATGGGTTTTTCTAGAAGGTATTGCTATTTTTCGATGAGCTCTAAAGCACGGCGTCAAGAGTCATGGTGAGTAAGAAGGTGGTCATGGTGCGAAGTCTAGTTTTCTATATAAAGTAGTGAAAGATTGCAGGTGTTAGACTGTGTGCAACATTAGTATAACTAAGTTTAGGTCTTGGTGTTGTTCATCTTTGGTTCCATGATCACTATGAACTTTGGTTTCCCTCCTTTGGTTAATTCACTCTATTTTCTTTAAGCTTTTATTTTACTTTCCCTACTTTATTTTAGTCATTACAACTCATTGATTTTTCGTGAAACTTTGTTAGGACACGGTAAGGTCTTTCAAAGTGATTATATTTAGATTTTGTTCTCTATGGGATTTGACCTCTGCTTACCCTAGTACTATATTGTTTACATGGATTTATTTTTGGTGGTCTGACACCCTTCACCACTTCACAAAGTTTTAAGATTCAAATCACCCTGATCAATGCGCTAACCTAGTCCTTAATCCCCTTTAGAGTTAACGATTTTATTTGCACGTGATAATCGGGAGATCTCAACAACAATCCAAGATTAAGGGAAACTTTCCAAGCCTATATAAATGGAGAAAGTTCAAACAGAACGACTAGGTGAAGTTCTTACAATTCGAAAGAGAAATCAAGTTATCTTTAAACCATTGTATAAATCTTCACTTATAATCACTCAAGCAAACATTCCTTTCAAATATGTGTGTATAAGAGTCTTACTGAAACAAAGTTTGGAAGCTCAAAACATCTTCATTTCATCTTATAAACATTAGTTTAGTTGTTAAGTTAGTGTGGGGGAGCTTAGGCGCTAGCGATGATGGTACTCTTAGTGTTGGAATAGTTAAGGACCTAGATACAACGAGGAAGGTACTCGTGTATTTGTAAGGCTTAGAAGCTAAGATTTTTGAAAGGTACTTCAATCTGTAGAACAACATTATAGTGGTTTGTTCTTCATCCAATGTAGAATTCATAGTGGATTAAAGCTTGGATAGAGTCTCCAATGACTAGATTAGAGAGAGGCTGAACAAGGATAAAATTGCTTGATTGCATTTATCTTACCTTCACTTATTAACTGTTGCATTAATACCTTAAACAAACTACAAAGAATTTAAGTATAGAGACTACGTTAGAGAATAAAGTCCGAGGAAAACATAAAATAGTTTACTCAGATTCTGCATTAGAAGCTCATTTCCGCAGAGCTTCCGAGAAAAGTGATAAAATCGAAAAAGAGTCATTCCCCCCTCTGACTTGTTTATAACCTTTAATGAGTCCAACATATATGAATATTCGGATCTAACACAATGAATGCTAATTTTTGTCATATTAAATTTTATGATTGATTACAATAAATCTTACTGAATATTAAATAATTAACGTAAATAATGCAGTCATATGTGAAATTGTATATTTTGTTATTTTTCTATTTAGTCTAATTGAAAATAAGAAAATATTCATGGGTCGTAGGCCAGGCAAGAGAATGACCTCGTAAGCTCAACACAAGCTTGAACTTCTATAGTATGGACCGGGACCAGTTGCCTAACCTGCCTAACAAATAAGTCTAAAAACTAGGTTGAAATAATAAAATTATGGGCTAGTTAATAATTTTTCTGTTTACACATAATATTTACAAAAAAACAACAAGTTTATAAAGTCATAATTTATCAAAACTTATTTACAAAATCGTCTTTTATGTTAGAATTTATTAGAAATATATTATAATTGATAGGTTGTAAATCCAACATGTTTTTATGCTTAATTTCATATCTTTGTGAGCATGTTTTAGTTTTTATGGGCTTTGTTAATACTATTTTCTATCATTTCAGGGTTTTAGATGATTTGGATGAAAGTTGGTTAAAATAACCAAAAGCAGCACTTCACCGATATCCCGGTGTGTCCACCGAGAGTAGTAGTGAGTCCCAATGATTTCCGCAAATTACAGAATTCTCCAAAACGTCAAAGACATATCTAGTTGGAAGATAAGAGCGTAAAATTCAAGGAAGAATCATCAGTTCGGGCAAAGTCTATCTTTAAGGAGTTTTGATCAAAGAAAGAGTTATTCTCCTTCACAAATCCTACAAAGAAGGACAAACATTATCAAAGACAAAGACTAAAAGAAGTAACAAGATTCAACTAATTAGCTATAAATAGAGGCCAAATTTGACAAGAGAAAGAGTCAAGCTTAGTCCAGTCTAATCGCAGTTCAATCCAATTTAGTTTAGAGTAAGAATTATTTTTAAGCTTTGTTTTCCAAACTCCTTTAGAATTAATTCAATTTATTTCTAGTTCAATTCAATTGTTTTCCTTTCCAAACTCTTTGAGTTTAGTTTAAATGAAGTTAGCAATTTGTTTTCAATAAGTTCTTTTTACTTTATCACAATTTTTACATTCAAGTCTCTTTATCTTTTATAGCGTTTAATTCCAGTCATGTCTAGCTAATTTCTTAGTGACTTGACTAAAATAGGGTCAAGACCATGTTTGATTAATGTGAGGACTTAAACCTGAATACAACAATCTGCAAGGTGACTTATTTGTTGATCTCGGTACCTATTTTAATTGAATCCTCAACCTCTCCGTGGTCTAATCAGCCGCTAGGTAAGTCTTTGTGATTTATTGTTATCCCTAACTTTTGCATCCGTAATAGTGCCTAAGAAAGAGTGAGTGACATCAGTCTCTCTATCATCACCGAGACTTGAGATACAACGATCTAACGCATGTTGAGAGTTTTACTACGGTTAGGGTTTAGGATTTTCTAATAATTATTGATATTTTCCAGCGAGCTCTTTAACTCGACGTCGAGAGTCATAATGAGTAAGAAGGTGATTGAGGCATGAAGTGCAGTCCCCATACGAAGTAAGGAAGAGTTTCTAACAATGTACAGTGCGGAGCGCTAGTATAACTAAACCTAAGTCCCGATGCAGTTTATCCCTTGTCTAGTGACCATTATGATACATGGTTTCCTTTAAATTGGTTGAGTCATTCTTTTAATTATTTGTTTTACTTGTCATTTTCAGTTTTTCAACCCTCAATGTTTTCAAAGATAACAATCCGGTCATCTTTAGTCATCCTAATTAGGAATCGGTTAGCAAATATTGCTCTATGTGGATTCGACCCCTGTTTACCGCTAACTACAAGTTACTTTTCGTGCAAGGATTATTTTTGGTGATCTCGACAACTATCAATAATCTATTAGAATATATGTAGAAATCTATTAGAAATCTATTATAAATCTATTGGAAATATATTATATATCTATTTTAAATGTGTTATATATCTCTTAGAAATATTTTGGAATCTATTAGAAACCTAGTACATTGTTTATATGTCTTACACGAGATTTCTACGAGGATTATAGTAGGTTGTTTTTTTCAAATACTATGCATTTCAACCCAAAATCTGTTATAAATTTATCAAAAACCTTGTGAAACACTCCACGCATTGAAATCATGTTGGAATACATAATGTTAGAATTCGAATAGAGGGATCAAAAGAATTAATTCCTCTGCTCATCTTCTTCCCTGCGATAAAATCATGCCAGTTTCAATTAAAACAAACATAACCAGTAGAAAAGGAAGAACATAGATGAAATTGTAAGAAGAGGATGAACAATTAGAGGAGTAACGCCGACAAGTGGAGGAGACATGGCATATTGGAGTAGATGGATCGTCGCTGAAAGCATTCCAGATTATGGATTGAAGAGGAGGTAGATTAGAGAGAAAAGGAAAAGAGTTCAAATTGAGAGAAAAGTTGGACGTCAATTAACGGAATGGATTCTGAGTCGAGGTGATTTCTATGGTGGTCGGAGACAGAGGATTCGATGACTATGATTGCCATCACATAGAGGAAGAAGAGAGGGATTGAGAACGATTGCGACGCAAGATAGAAGAATGAACATGATTATGTAATTATGTTTGACTATTGGATGAAAGTGTATATAATTTACTCTCCAACTAGTTTAAACTGTAAATAGGTAAAATAAGAGCTAAATAGTTTAGGAAAACAATACTCTTTTAATAAATACTCTGAAATAATATAAACAAGCTACGTATACTTGTGGCAGATACAATTTCAGGATGTGCACATGCCCATGATTATCATGGCCCAGGCCATGAAAGAAAGCCCAAATCAATTAGATTTGTACTAAATCTTTATATTATCCCATATTTAATTTTTTTCAAACAACATTTTAACGTCCTTTGACCTAATACATGCTTTCCTTGGTGAATTTGGGACCAGAAACTGTTTTACACCCCAAACTTTCATATTAGCCACTTTGACTCTCAAGTTATTGGGTCACGATTTTATGAATTATAGAGCTCGGAGATGGAATATAAATCACGGTAGAAACAAAGCCGACTATGAATTATAGAGCTCGGAAATGGAATATAAATCACGGTAGAATCAAAAGATTGTCCTTCAAATGCCTATAAATATGATCACAAATATAATATTTACTCATTGGTGTGTGTTTATATATATACATATATATTCGAGTGTATATCTATATATTTAAGAGTCTCGATTACACATCTCACGGATGGTTTCACCTTTTGAGAAGTGATATCCGTGGATCTCAAAATTTTTCAAAAAATTAAGATAAAATGACAAAGGAAATTTTTTTTAACTCCATGAATATATATGAATGGACCTCATAAATTAAGAATTAACTAATGAAAGAACTTATGTACGAGTAAAATAGACAAATGTGTATTAAATTACTTCATTCGATTCATAATATTTATCATTTTAGACTTTTATTTTGATTCCTAATACTTGTAATTTTAAGATATGAACGCATTTTTTAACAAGATTTTCATCATTTATCTTTGCATTAATTAGGAAATAGATTAAATGTATATTAATTTATAAATTGGTAATTAAGAAGAGAGATAATTTTATTATGAAATAAAAGAGCCGAATTAATTATTTTAATAGTCCCTTAAATGTCTTATTATTTTTAATAAAAAATCTAAAATGAGAAATATTAGAAATAAAAAAGAGGATTAGTTTTTTACATTTTTATATATTCACTTGCTTAAATCTAACTTTTTGTGCAAGAGGTTTTGAACCCCATGGAAGTTCTGAATTCGCCAACAACAAAAGAATGCTTGGGTTATTCTTGTGAATTATCAACAACAAATTCGACCTTAATTTGGTTGGTAAAACAAGTTAAAAAGCAAAAAGAGGGACCAAAACCCAAAGAAGATGGAGTGGAGCATAAGGTAATGATGTAAGGGAACAAAGATGACTCAGATGGCATCATTGGATTAAAATGGACGGTAATTAAACTATTTCGAATCTTCATAATTATGGGAGAAGCGATAGTTGGTTTTGATTTTCTTTTTGTTCGTCTTTCGTCTCAATGTCAAAACATCCACCTTTCTCGCTATTTCATGGGCTACACATATATAAGTCACTTTAATTAAACTTTCTCATTAATCACGTAACGGAAATTTTTTTATTTCAAAATATAAATTTATAATTATAAAAAATTAAATTTAAATAAATTAAACTAAATTAAATTGAATTTTAATTTTAAATCCAACAGAAAGTGTCTTAGTTATATTATGTCAATTATGCCAAATGTGGTAGCCAAAATATGTCAGGCCTAAGCAAATGCCCTATTATTTTTTGTTATCATCCTTGGTTTGTTGGGTAAATGCATCGATACACCTCTGAAGTTGGTTCAGAAAATTCGATGCCACTTTCAACTTTAAAAAGGATCAGTTACCCCCCTCAACTTGGTAAAAAGGACCAGTTACCCCCCTAAACTTAGTAAAAATGCAACAATTTGCCCTTTCAATGCCACGTGTCAACTTCCGATTAAAAAGAGAAAAATTGGAAAAATGACATCTTTGAAAAGTCAAACCAACCAGATTCTGACACGTGACATTGGGGGGATTAACTGGTGCATTTTTGCCAAGTTAAGGGGGGTAATTGGTCCTTTTTACCAAGTTGAGGGGGTAACTGGTCCTTTTAAAAATTGAGAATGACATTGAATTTTATAAACCAACTTCAGGGGGTCTTGATGTATTAGGCCAAGTTTGTTTGATATTTGGCTTTTTGGATAGCCTTTTGGCTTTTGGGTTCTAGTATATTCATAATTGGTATGTGACGCTCTATAGCTTCACATTTATGCAGTTTAAGCTATTTAGGATTAAATTTATATTCAAAGCACCTTAATATGAACATTTTTTTTTAAAAAAAAAGTTTGCTTCCTTTAGGCTTTACATTGACTAAAAAGAAAAATTTCCAACCTGTTCGAATCTGTGAATTCTGGAATTCACAACTTCCATCTTAACCAATAAACCAAGACCTCAATCACCTTAATATAAACATTAGGATCAAGGTAAATTATATTTCCATTAATAAATGAAAAACTCCATCTTTGTGTCCATATTGAGTATTAAGATGAGCATCTATTAAATTTCAGTAGTGCAATAGTAGATGGTGAGTAGCAACTGAATATGGTAAAAAAAGAAGAAAAAATATTAGCTAATTTTATCTCTCCCAAACTAAAGTCTAAATAAAAGAACGCACCTATTTCACTAATATGTAATTATAATGATAATAAAGCTAGATTACACACTAATTACGTTTACCTTAAACTTTTGATGTAAATTTAGATGGACGTTTTGATTTTGGGCCTTAACATTAAAACTGTCTGCTCACGTTAAAAACAATAGTGGGGGACAATTGTTGTTTCCATGAAAATTACCTCTGACCCACTAATATTGACTTGTTATATGGAGATTTTAAGCATGGTTTAAAAAAACTTAAATAAAAGATTGATTTATCCCATTTTTCATGTCTATAATTTTGTTTATTCAACAAAAATATAAACTCCACTTCGTGCGCATTTGACTTGAACTTTGTTAGATGCTTCGCATTTGAGGCTTCAATTCTGAGCTAGGGTTCTGTCCCTATAGGTATTATCTTTTGGGAAGAGTTTTATGTCTTGTTTTACATGGTATCGGAGATGTTGGGTCACTCATTGATATTTGTTTATAATTTCTATACATGCGAGACAATCCTTGTCATGAAATCATTTGATAAAAAAATTAAACTCATATGAAAGATCCAAAGTTATTATATTATTTCCATTAACTTTTTCACATACGAATGTCTCTGATCTTGAAGCGGATATAATAGACTCACTTTACCCCACTTGTTGAAAGTGATTCAATAAATGGGTTGCCAGGATTCAAACATTAGACCCAAGTAAACTTAATCATAATATCATGAAACTATTGACCCAAAATCTTAAACTTAGGTGAGGAACAATAAATTCTGATATAACGAAAAATGATAAAGAAAAAGAAATAAATTTTACAAAATCAATACAAGATTGGTAATAGTTTTTGTTAAGGAATATCAGGAATTTGTACTAATTCCTCGTAAAATTTTCGGTGTATCATATTTCCAATTCTTGGATTGTTTACGAATTTCAATTACAGTAAAACCTCTTACTTCACCCAAATGGGCTGACAAAAATCCAATCTGTTCAATTTTCATTATCAATTGGGTCACAAGCTATATTGCAAAATTCCATGGACTCATGTATTTTCCCAACAGAAAATATACATACCAAATTATCTTTTTGATTTTTACAGCTATGTAGAGACGTTACCACATGTAAAGGGTAGTCGTAGATTTTACTTTTTAACTAGGTAGAAAAATAATTGCAGTGGAAAGGGTTCATAAGATTTCTTGAATCAAATTAAGCCTAAGTTGATAGGCTTCACTTTCGGTGTCACTTAATAGTATGTGATAAACTTAATTAATGACGCTTATGTTTAGCCAAAAAATAATAGTCCTAAATTTAATGCTTGACGTTTGCTTGGTCTCAAATTAGTATAGAAATGGAAAGTATTTAACAAAATTGACTGAATAACAGCAAATTAAAATTATAATTGTGTAATACTTTTTGAGAAAAAATATAACTTAAATTATTTAATGAAATAGTAAAACTATTAGAAATCAATAACGTATATTACCGTATTATGATGTACTGTAAAGAAAATAATTATAGCTTCCATCCCCCAGATTTACATTAACATATTACTATCTTCTTAAATTTTTTCATTACAAATAAAACATCTCTATTTATTGTTTTCATCCAACTATTATCTCCTTCGTTAAGTTTATAACTCTTCCATCCACTTAGCTGATGTGACATATTTTTAATGATAAAATTGTTCCTATCTTCTTTACTTGTTCTTTTTTTCGAAAAATATAATCAATGCTGCAACACTTGCCGTAGACATCCCAACTAGGTTGGCACCTTCGACTTACAAGCTACCGACACGGCCAAAAATGCAATTGATCAATAAACGTGGTGATACACAAGGAGAGTATCACTTCTCAACTACAAGATAGTATGTTTGATGAATCTAAATGAATGTCTATAATCGAAAAACTTAATCGATGATTTTTACAATTAAAAATAAACCAGCATAACGTAAGCTAGAAACAAAAACATCGGTAACTGCATTCTCACCCACAAAACACTTCTATTTCGATTTGCCCATAGGAACCACGCAATGTAGATACAAAATGATGTTGCGAAGTCCTTATATAATCCCTCCTTTAAAAACGATTGCCATAGATGCAAGAAGCTACATGGTGAGAACGACAAGACCACATTAATGCCTAGCTGACGAAAAGCACTTCGCTATGTCGAGAGGCTTCATGGGCTGAACTTGAGCACGTGTTCAATAAACTCAGGCTGGTGGAAAAAGAAGCACTTGTCATTCAAAATAGCTCGACATCCTCTTGGAATAAAAAGAACTTGGTTGGCAACCTCAAGTGAAACACAAGCCGTCCAAAAAATGTATCTTTGGAGGGAGTAGAGAGTGCCATACTAACATGAAATCTACGGCTGAGCTCGTCCATCTCGGAGTTAGGTAGAACCCATTGCAAAATGAGGAGTTGTGTATACTTTGTTTGGAACTTGCTCCTATGTGAAAGCCTCCATTATGTCAGAGAAAGTGTGTTGCTGTAAATTATGCCACAAATTCGGCACTATAGATAGGCATCACCAATTCGAACAAACATGGGCAAGTTTCAAAAATCCAAAGGCATAGTTGACAACATCTTTCTACCACACTAGAACGAAGACTTCACTTCCAAAATGATCTCACCAAGCCACAATTACCGAACATCGCATTGTAGCCATAAGATACCATGCAATATTTGTGATTGCAAAGCGAAAACAAGTCTGGAAATAGCACTTTTAGTGACATTCTGGAGGTCCAATTATCTTCCCAAAATAACACTATATTCCTATTTCCAATTCTTTTCTGTGTATTCGCTTAAAAGTGGCTCCAAAAGCTATTCACTTTTATCCAGCCAGAGAAGACATTTTTCCAAACAGGGGAGAGGATTTTTCGGTCCGAGTTGACAATATTGGTAAAAGATGTGAAGCAATGTCTTCTAACATAATAATTAGCTTATAAAGTATTAGTCTCTGTATTGCTTAATTTCACATCCATTTTATAAACAGAATGCAATTAACAAGTTTGAAATCACAAATTTGGGTAGATTAATCGTTTCCCAACTTATTTTGCTAATTCTGCTTGATGTTGAATATCCTCTCTAAAGAAAGTTTCTCATCAATCTAAGTAGCTTTGTATTGATGCAATCTGGGATCTTTAGAATCACCAACAAATAAATTGGTAAAGAAGCAAGTACCGAATTTACATCTGGCATAAAATAGGCAACTCCCTCTCTAATTTGCGAAACACGCTTGAACTTTCAGAATAAGGGGATCCCAACACAAGATAGGAAAGTGTTTCATGCTTAGTGGAGCACCAAGGAAAGTTATCGAAAAAAATTTATAAATGCGACATCCAAGAGTGTTCGCGCATACTGATAAGTGTATAATTACACTTGTTATCAATATAATTTTACACACAAAACACTATAGCTTAAGTCATTTTTATACTTCATATAAAAGATTTCAAGTGGTATGTAGTTATTTTTTGTGCAAATGCAGATACTAGGTAAATCTTGGGAGTAAAATGATCTAAAGTGGAATTCTATGTAAAAAGAGTGAAAAAGTTGTGAAAAGATGCATGGAACTTAAAGATTTGGCTTAGGATCGAAGCTGTCAAAGATCGGTGAAGTTATAAGAAGAATTCTAAAGAAAAACACAATTCACGGTCATGACAACAATTCGCGGTCACGACTTGATACACTTCAGAAGTAGAAAATTGTCAAACAAAGATTTATGGTCGCGACTTAGATGGTTTTTTGGTCAAATCTTCTTAACTACCAACCGCTAGATAAGAATGATCAACCGCTATCAACTGTCATCAACTACCAACGAAAAGACACTTATCAGAAGTCAACCAATCATGAATAGATACCAATCCATTGTGGATAAGATTAAAGCTTCTCAACCAATCATAATGAAGTGATGCAATCTTTCACCAATGTACACACAACTCTTCGTTTGGATAGACGCAACTCTTCGAACTCTATAAATAGGGCTCCAAACCTTACAAATTTCATGTATGGTGTGGCATTGGAATTAGAAAAAGTGAGAGATATAGTGTGTGCATAGATAGAGAGTGAAATTATTTAGTTTTTGCTACATTCATAAGTGTTAGCGAGAAAATGTTTAAGTGATTCGAATCCTTGTTTCGATCACTAGATTTCTCTACATATTCGAGCGATTGTTGTATAAGTGTACTTGCAAATCACTTATCAATAAAAGTTTTCTTTCTTCAACATTCTTTTGTTCAATATTCACAAAGAATAGCATCCTAGCGGAGGTTCTGTACGGGCCGAGATTGAATTCAAAGCAGACGTAGGAATTGCGAGAATTGATAACTCCCATTAAAGAGTGGATACGGTTTGATCAACTTTACCTTTCACTTGCATACCTTACAACTTTGCTTTGTTTTCTACTTATACTTTCTATTTCGAAGCTTATGATATGTCTATGTGTCATAATGCGTATTTCGTGTTGAGTCTTTTATATTAATCGAGTTATATGCCTTTGAGTTACCTTTAAGAGTAGTTTCGGGGTTAACGTGATTGTGTATAATCACTGGATCTATGATTTTAATGTTGTTTAGTGAGCCAACATTTTTGGAGTGGTAACTTTCTAAATGTGGCTATGTGAGAGCGACCCATACTAAGCATGGTAATATTGTTGTCCAGGTTTATATAATCGTCTTAATTCATCTACACTAGATTTAGAAAAGTCATTTCATGTGTTGCTCTATGGTGAATCATTGAACATCTGAGTGTCTAGAACCGATTATGTTAAATTAGTCTAGTGAACGTAATAACTTTGTTGAACTTGCATGTTTTCTTTGCAATACTTATTTCGTAGGAAAACTCTATATATTTAGAATCTCTAGTCTTCGATACATATATCTATCCATTCTTCATTCTAATCCTCCCAACTAAAATCCAAAAATATTTTATTTTCTTTATTATATTTTTCTTGTTGATCTTTAGAGTTAGTTCTTCCTTGTGGGATCGATATCTTTTAAAACTACATCGTAATTGTATACTTGCAGTGGTCACCATTTTTCTATTTAGATAAGCGGTACTGACAACACCTGTTTGTATTTTGAACTTATATCTTATATGTAGGAAAGTGGGAGACAAGGTTTTTGGCTTCATTATTAAATAAAAAATCCTTGGAGTTATTAGAGTCGAAACCTTGCGAACAAGTTTTTGACGCCATTGCCGGGGAAGGCAAGTGCGTTGTAGAGATTTATTGCTAGAGATTACGGTACGTCTTTATTTTTATTTTGCTTTTATTTTAATTATATGTTTTTCTGCTTGTTATGTTATTTTGTTTAGAGTCAAAATGTTTGCTAATATACATTGGGATAAGTTTTGTGGTGATTACATGATTGATAACTTAATTGATACATGCATAGATGAAATATGTCATGTTACATCTCTCGAAGAATCAACATCAAAATCCCTTGAAAATTTAGAATTTTCCTCTGAAACCGAAAAATTAGTTAGAGAATATGATCCTATGCCAACTTCTATAGATAAACCACCCTTCGTAGAATTGAAGCAATTGCCTGTTCATTTAAAGTATGCATTTTTAGGAAGCAACAATACCCTATCCGTTATCATTTCTAGTAAGTTATCTAATCTGCAGGAAGAAGCATTATTGGAGACAATAAAGGGTAGAATAAGGAGTATTGGATGGTAAATTTCCGATATTAAAGGGATTAGCCCTAATTTAGTGATGCATTCCATAAATTTGGAAAATGAAAGTAAACCTAGAATAGAAAGGCAGAGAAGATTAAATCCTCACATGAAGGAAGTTGTTAAAAAGGAAAAAATTAAGTTGCTAGATGTAGGAATTATCTATCCAATTTTAGACAGTGAATGGGTCAACCTTGTTCAATATGTTTTGAAAAAAGGAGGTATTACTGTAGTTCTTAATGAATAAGGTAACTTAGTTCCAACTAGGACAACAACTGAATGGAGAGTTTGCATAGACTACAGAAAATTAAATGCAGCCACTAGGAAAGACCATTTTCCTTTACCATTTATAGATCAAATGCTAGAAAGGATATCAGGTCATGCATTTTACTATTTTCCAGATGGATTATCTAGATATTTTCAAATTCATATTAGGCCAGATGACCAGGACAAAACCACTTTTACATGTCCATTTGGTACATTTGCTTATAGAAGAATGCCTTTTGGTTTATGCAATGCTCCTACTACCTTTCAAAGGTGTGTTTCGGCTATTTTTAGTAAGTATGTGGAGGATATTATGGAAGTTTTCATGGACGATTTCTTAGTATATGGAGATTCTTTTGAGACATGTCTAGAAAATTTAGATAAAGTACTTGCTAGATGTGAAGAAACTAATTTGGTATTGAACTGGGAGAAATGTCATTTTATGGTTAATGAAGGTATAATATTAAGTCATAAGATAGATGAGAAAGGAATTCACGTAGATATAGGAAAAATCAAAATCATAGAGAAATTACCTCCTCCCATTAATGTTAAGGGACTAAGATCATTTATAGGCCATGTTGGATTTTACAGAAGGTTTATTAAAGATTTTTCGGTTATAGCTAAAACCTTAACTAATTTGTTAGTTAAAGATGTGATGACTGTTTAAAAGCTTTCAAAACTTTAAAACAAGCATTAGTTTTGGTTCCCATTATAGTAAAACCAAATTAGTCTCTACCATTTGAATTGATGTGTGATGCTAGTGATGTAGCTATTGGTTGTATTCTAGGTCAGAGGTATGAAAAGAATTTGCATGCAATATATTATGCAAGTCCTCTTTGTCCTCTGCACAATGCAATTACACCACCACTGAAAAAGAAATGTTAGCAGTCGTATATGCATGTGACAAGTTTATATCATATTTGATAGTTTCTAAAGTAATAGTCTACAGTGATCATGCTACTTTAAGATATTAGTTTGCTCAGAAAGATGCCAAACCTAGATTAATTAGGTGGATCCTTTTGTTACAAGAATTTGACTTAGAAATAAGGGATAAAAAAGGAAGTGAGAATACCGTAGCTGATCACTTATCTCGTCTAGAAGATGATAATGGACCTATAGGTGAATCTGGTGATGTTAATGAATTCTTTCCAGATGAAAATCTAATGTTTGTTAATCATACTGTTAGTCTATGGTATGCTGATTATGCAAATTATTTAGCTACGCATACTTTACCCTCTGATTTAGAATCTAATGGTAAGAAGAAATTTCTTAAAGATATTAAATCATTCATGTGGGATGATCCTTATTTTTTTAAGGTATGTGCCGATAGTATTATTCGCAGATGTATAGATGATACTAACTTTTCTTCAGTTTTATGTCATTGCCATGATAGCATTTATGGAGGACATTTAGGACCAGAAAAAGTCTTAGAGAGTGGATTTTATTGGCCAACATTATTCAAGGATACTAAAGATTTTGTTCAGAATTGTGATAATTGTCAGAGAATAGGAAATATAAGTTAAAGAGATGAGATGCCATTGAAAAACATCTTAGAAGTAGAGCTTTTTGATGTTTGGGATATAGATTCCATGGGACCATTTCCTAGATCCAATGGCAATAATTACATTCTGGTTGCAGTTGATTATGTTTCAAAGTGGGTTGAGGCTAACGCATATAGTAAGAATGATGCTAGAGTAGTTGCAAAGTTTCTTAAGCAATTGTTTAGTAGATTTGGAGTTCCTACGACCATTATTAGTGATGGAGGTTTCACATTTCATCAATAAGACTTTTGAAAGCTTGTTGCAAAAGTATGGCGTTAATCACAAGATTTCTACCCCATATCACCCTTAGACTAGTGGTCAAGTAAAAGTTTCTAATCGAGAAATAAAATGGATTCTTAAAAAAACTATGTCAAATTCTAAGAAGTATTGGTATACTAAGTTAAACGATGCATTATGGGCTTACAGAACAACTTTTAAGACACCTATTGGTAAGACTCCCTATAAGTTGGTTTATGGAAAGGCTTGTCATTTACCAGTAGAATTAGAGCATAAGGCTTTATGGGCTTTGAAGAATTTGAATATGGATTTACACAAAGTTGGTGACAAAAGAAAGTTGGATTTAAATGTGTTAGAAGAACTACATTTGTTATCATATGAAAATGCGAAGATCTACAAAGAGAAAACAAAAACGATGGCACGACGTAAAAATACGTGAAAAGAAGTTTAATGTCGGAGATAGAGTTCTATTATATAATTCCAGGCTTCGTTTATTCCTTGGAAAACTCATATCTCTCTGGAAAGGACCCTATGAAGTTATTCAAGTGTTTAATAATAGAGCTTTGGAATTAAGATCTGAACATGGAGAAACATTTCGAGCCAACAGTCAACGATGCAAACCTTATCTTGAAAATAAATTTGAACAACAAGATGTTGATGTTCAATTGCTATCTTCACCATGAAAAATCAAGGTATAATAGTAAAGATTTATCTTTTGTATTTAACAAAGTTTGTTTGTGTTTTTGTTTCGAAGTTTTTATAGGTGCAAGTCTAAAAATTGAAAAAATTTGAAGAATAAAGAAGATCGTGACCGCGACACAATTCGTGCTCATGAATATTGGATATTAAAACATTCTGTTTCTATCGTGAAGAAAGTCATGATCGTGGTTGGCCTTCGCGATCACGACATGGGCAAATTATAATCGTTACAGATCACGATAAGACACGCGACAGATGTCCGTAAAGGTCACTAACGGCTAGTTTTGAGCATAAACAACTATATTATCAATTAAGACCAATTAGAGATCTCTTAAACCTCTATAAATAGGTCCAAGTTGAACCCTAGCCACCACATTCTTTCAAAAAGCTTACAAAATTTTGAAATTCTTCATCTTCTACCTTCTACATTTAAAACCTTTTCTTCAAAAATAAAAATGACTCGTGTAAAGAGAGCAGCAAATAAAAGACGTGCCCAATCAATTCAAGAAGAATTTGATTTTCCTTTACCTTTAAGGATAAGAGAAGAGGGTAAGAGATTTCAGAAGCTCAACAAGTTGGACATCACCGAGATGATATTCCATGATTTAGTCTTCTTGGAAACTTTGAATCTCCGTGAAGAGATAGAGATATACCTATTAGCTCTTAGTCCTACAAGATTTGTGAATTTGCATTTTCCGCAAAATCGAGATTGGATTCTCGAATGTCTAGTGACATTCAACTTTGAAGATTCAAGGAAGAGGGCGATTCAATTTCGTAATTAAGGACAACAATACACCATCACAAGAGAGATGATGGGTGATTGGTTTGGTTTTGAGATTATCAATTCATCAAGCATGACAGATTCTTTTCAACCAAATCAAGTTTTGACTGAATTATCGGGTAAGAGGGTCTTCAATCCCAAAAACTCTCCTAAAAAACTTATTAAGGATGAATGCATTCTTCTTCTCCAAAAATACCTTTCCACTTTGGTATTTTGTCGAGTGGAGAATACAAAGGTCCAAAAGAAAGACTTGTTTGTTCTTTCTTGTGCTATGATGAAACGTGGGAATTTGTGGATATCATATGAGATATGATGAAGAAGAACTCAACAAGCATGAGAAGCAAGATTGGAACGGCCGAAATTATAACCACTATCATCTTGGGTGCAAGAGGTGAACTCCCCTATATCCAACAACCGGGTGAGTACTTTCGCTACATGGATGGGAATTATTTGAAAAACATCGAACTACTTCAAGAATACGATGGTGTTTATTCTTTCTACTCCTACTCCAACCGCACCAAGAATCTCAACTTGATTCAAGAAGATTCTTCCATCGGACTATCAAATCCAACCATTAGCCATCGCAAAGGAAAAGCTCCAATGAACTTAGAAGAAGATGAAGAAGCTCCGGAAGATTGGAAGGCAAGCATGCAACTTAAATTGGACAATTACTAAGCAGAACTTAGAGTTATGAAGAAAGACATGAAGATTCTAAAGAAAAGTAATAAAATGATGCTTTGAAAATTACTTTCATTCTTTAGAAAACAAAATTGTCAATTCACTCCTAGTCCCCCGGATTCTCCTTCACAATAGAACGGGTTTATTCTTTACTTTACTTTCTCTTTTTCAATTCTATTTTTAGACTAGCTTTAGCTTTAGTTTTTTTATTTTTATTAACTGTCTCACAATGAGGACACTGTGTTCTTTAAGTGTGGGGGGACATTTGTAAAAATCTCGTAAAATCCAAAAAAAAATTAAATAAAATAAAAAAAATCGAGGAATTTGAAATTATTTTTTTATTTTCGTGTTATTTATCCACTATCTATTCTTATACTTTACTAACATTTGTTCAAGGTTATTTTGAGTGTTAGGTATTACAAGTTTGATGTTAGTGCAAATTTTGAGCGCATGTTGAAATTGAGC
>CATIWQ010113655.1:0-22204 GCA_949673415.1 Euphorbia schlechtendalii | reverse complement strand
TCAACCAATCATGAAAAGGTGCCTATCCATTGTGGATTATATCAAAGCTTCTCAACCAATCACAATGAAGAGATGCAATCTTTCACCAATGGACACAACCCTTCGTTTGGATAGACGTAACCCTTCAAACTCTATAAATAGGGCTCCAAACCTTACAATTTCGTGCAGTGAGACAGAGGGAAAATATTAGAGTGCATGAGAGAGATATAGTGTATGTATAGATAGAGAGTTCGCTATGTTCATAAATGTTAGCGAGAAAATGTTTAAGTGATTCGAATCCTTATTTCGATCATTAGATTTCTCTATATTCTTGAGCGATTGTTGTATAAGTGTACTTGCAAATCACTTATCAATAAAAGTTTTCGTTCTTTAATATTCGTTTGTTCGATATTCGCAAAGAATAGCATCCTAGCGGAGGTTTTGTACTGGCCGAGACAGAATTCAAAGCAGACGCAGGAATTGTGGGAATTGACGACTCCCATTAAAGAGTGGATACAGTTTGATCAACTTTAGTTTTCACTTGCATACCTTACAACTTTGCTATGCTTTCTACTTATACTTTCTATTTCGAAGTTTATGATATGTCTATGTGTCATAATTGTATATTTCATGTTAAGTCTTTCATGTTAATCAAGTTATATGCGTTTGAGTTAATTTTAAGAGTAGTTTCGGGGTTAACAATATCATGTATAATCACTGGATCTGTGATATAACGTTGTTTAGTAAGCTAACATTTTTGGAATGGTAACTTGCTAAATGTGGCTATGTGAGAGCGACCCGTACTAAGCATAGTATTGATGTTGTCCAGGTTTATATGATAGTCTTAATTCGTTCGTGTTAGATCTAGAAAATTCATTTCATGTGTCACTCTGCGACAAATAATTGAACATCTGAGTATTTAGAACCGAGTCTATTAGATTAGTTTAGTGAATCATAACATCTTTGTTGAATTTGCATGTTTTTTTCTGTTATCCTTATTTCGTAGGGAAAATCTATATATTTAGATTCTCTAATCTTTCATACCTATATTTACTCATTCTTCATTCTAACCCTCCTATCCAAAAATATCAATACATATTATTTTCTTTATCCCTTTTCCCTATTTGATCTTTAGAGCTAGTCCTTCCCTGTGGGATCGATATCTTTTAAAACTACATCGCAACTGTATACTTGAAGTTATCATTATTTTTCTATTTGATAAGAGGTACTGACAACACCTATATTTTTCGTGAACAAGTTTTTGGCACCATTGATATATAGCCGAATCTTGTGAACAAACTATTAAACTTATCAGTAGAAAAGTGATGAACATATGAGCACGAATCTGGGTGCAAACAGTGACAGAGTTGAACAAGTGCTCATGGCTGGGGAATCATCTCATGGACCAACATGGCTCGTTGGCAGGCGCACATTGCCAAAAAAAGTGCAGAAAAGAGATAGTAGTTCACCATAGCTGCCTACCATGACTGTTGATGAATTGGTGGCAAAGGTCCAAGACAAGTTGCAACTGAATGTCGAGGAGACAGTGAAACTCAAGGTGAAGGAAAACCTTGTTTTGATTGTGAACCAAATTGCAGCTGATAATCCTGATCTTAACATTAATTTGGATGCCATCATGATTTCTGTTGCTTGTGATGTTGGAACTGGTACAGTTGATGATGTGTCTAGTGACAGGGGTGATAACTAAATGGTGTAATATATGCTGCTGAATTTTATGCACTTGTTAAGTACAATGCTTTCACTAGGAGTGTGTCTTAACTATGTCTTCACAACTTTACGTTCGTTATATATGTATGTCTTGTGACTGCTTTATGCATTAGCTATGGTGATGGATTACGGGACTAGACTTATGAATGCATATGTTGACATTTAATTTGGACCATTATATTGTTGTGAATTTAATAGGTATTTGTGTGATATAAAATGTGATTGTAAAATGTGTTGCAATAAAACCACAAATGTGTTGCGAATGCGCCATCTAGTGTTTTGTAAAAGTGTTTCATTAACTGGACAATGTGTTGCTAATGTGCAATGAAGTGTTTGTAAAAAGTGTTGCAATAACTCGACATGGTGTTGCGAAAGTTCATTTACATGTTTTACAAATGTGTTGTAATAAGATCAAAAAGTGTTTCAAATGCGACATAAGTGTTTTAAAAAAGTGTTGCAAAAACTGGACAAGGTGTTGCAAAATTGCTAAAAGTGTTATAATAAAAGTGTTGCGAGAAAACAACAAAAGTGTTACAAAAAAAAACTAACAGACGTTAACGTTGACGGTGACGGGTATTTTTGCAACACAACATAAAGCGTTGCAAGTACTAAAAAAGTGTTGCGAAAAGTCACTTGTTGCAACACTTTTCATAGCGTTTCGAGAAAAAAAAGTGTTGCGAAAATGACTTTTCGCAAGGGAAGCATCACCAACAACTTTTTTCATGGAAAAGTGTTGAGACAAGTGCTTTCGCAACACTTTTGGCATTTTAGGCAACATTTTATTGTTGTTGCGATAGACCATCTATGGTGTAGTGGCCCAATCAACCGCAACACGTCCGTCTCGCAAATTTTGTATTGCTCATCTACAATATCCCAAACACTACATTAGATTAAATCTAGCAAATGAATACCCACTACCACCTATAATTATAAATTGGTTTACTAACCATGAAACTAGCGTTCAAGGTTGGGAACATTTCTATACTAGGAGAAGGCAAGCATGGGAATCAATGATAAGGCGCTAACTTTGTATTTTCTATTTAAGTAATGAGAAATCGATTATTATTTTTCACTTATGTTTATAGTAAATAATTTTTTGGGTATTAAGTAATTTGTTTAAGTATTTATAAATGTTTAGTAAAAAATCAATTTAAAAATATTACAAAAATAAACTTTGAATAATTAAAAATTATAATTTAACTTTAAAAAATTATAATTTAAGTACAAAAATAAACTACAAGTATGAGAATTATAATTTCAAAATGTAAATAACTGTTTATTTCAAAAATTACAAAAATAAATAATTTTTTAAAACAACTAACTTCAAATAATTAAAAATTATAATTTTATTTAAAAATAAAAAAAACGTTGACGGATTCCATTTCTGTCACCGCCATGGTGCGGGCGGACGGAAATACCGTCCGTCGTGCAATACTGGCGGAATTATTTTCTGCCTGTGTTGCACCAAAGGCGGATACGGGATCCGCCCGTGCAGCAGCATGGGCGGATCCTGTTTTCGCCAGTGCCAAGGCGTAGGCAGAAAAATTTTCCACCTGTATATGTTAGTAGTCCTTTTTGGTTCGTATTTGAAAAAATCCGGGCGGTGTATGGTAACACCTTTTAATTATAATATAAAATGATTTTTACTAATTTTTAAATTTAATTTATAATATATGATCTCATTTAGATTAAATTTGATTGAATACACAAATAATTTAACCTTCATTTTTCATCATTTTGTGTTGATTATTATGTTGTATTTTTTTTATTTGAAGAATAAACTTTATATATGAAGTATTAACTTTAAAAATATTATTAATTATTGAAATAGTGAAACTTATATTATTTGTTTGATATCAAATTATTAAAAATATTAGTATTTGATAAAATTTTAGAAAATCTGGTTTAACCATCAATTTAATTCGGTTGAACCTTAAATATATGAACCACCATCTTCATTGGTTTGATGACCGGTCCGGTTCTGAAAATCATAGTATTTATAATATTGATCTGGCCCAAAATAAAATTATCTTTTACATAATCACAAATATAATTAAATTCTGATTGAATTTACGAGAGAAGTGTTTTAATATATAGAAAAAGGATTAATTAAATCTTCTAAAACTATTTATTGGTGTGTATTTGGAAAGTCAAAATTTGAAGGTACTCAATTGATTTCATTTTATTTTAGGTACCCAATTTGAAATTTTTTATTAATTCCTTCAAATTTAAGCTTTCCCAAGTTCGACAAATATGAACTTTTTCTTTTATTAAATCAGTGGTTTTGTTTTCATGTTCAGTTTTCTGCCAAAATTGTTCCATTTAATTGTACATAAAATAAATTAGATACCAACAAATAATTGTTCCTTCGTACATAAAACAAACTGAAGAAAACTGTTGATTTATAATTCTTCCATTTAATTACACACCAACAAATAGTTCAAATTGCAGTTTAAAATAAAGGGAACTCAAAATAATTTAATTTTTCGTCGTACATATAATGAAGAAAACTGTACACGAAAATAAAATCAATGAATTAATAAAAGAAAAGATCCATATTTGTCAAACTATAGTGTGTTTGGTAAGCAAAAACTTGAAGGAATTCAAAATAAAAAGTTTCAAATTGTGTACATAAAATAAATTGAATTCAATTGAGTTACTTCATATTTTGGCATTCCGAATATACGCCAGCAAAATAATTACAGTTTACAATTACTAGTAATTGTTCCTCGTACATAAAATAAAATGAATTCAATTGAGTTACTTCAAATTTTGACTTTCCAAATACACACCAACAAATGGTTTTGGAAGATTTGGTTAATCCTTTTTCTATATATTAAAACACTTCTCTCGTTATTTTTAAATTCAATTAGAATTTAATTAAATTTATGATTATGTAAAAGATAATTTTATTTTGGATCAAAATCTATATTATAAATACACAACACGTAACTTGGTACCCATGTAACTGAATTTACTAAATTTATTTTTCTTCCATCAAATGCATGCAAATAGCTATAAGAGATTAAAACTAAGACAGAAAAAGCAGACCTTTAGGCATTGGATTGGGCCCCAACTTTGGGTGGAGAAGAGCAGTGGAATCGGGCTTTGAATTCAGCAAAGTATTCAATTTTTGGACACTTGGACATTTAAAATGAAAAATTAAAACGTCATCAATTCCTATCTCTGAGGGCAAAACTAAAACAAAAGAAGAACAAATATAAATGAAAAAGGAAGAAAGATGCAGGAGATGACGCCATCGTCACCGGCGATAAAGAATGACAATATGCAAAGGAGGAACTAAATTTTCTAGCCAGGGAGGCGGCCGCCACCACTCGCCGTCCCCCTACCTCCGCCGATGGTTGTTGTTGTTGTTGTTGTTGTTTTGTTTCTTCTATTAATTGAACAATCGAGGCATGTATATGAGAATCAAAAGTTAATTTTTATTTGTCTATGTAAAATAAATTCTTATGTAAAATAGTAGTTTAGCCTTGATGTCTAATACTTTCATTCATGCATCGATAAACTTTTGATGAAATTTTTTTCTTAAAATCTACCCCTCCCCTTTCGAATTTTTGACTCCATCACTGATACTACGGAAGATTGGAACTAATGAATGCAATATAATAGTACTTAATTTATAAATAAGTAACAAAATGGACGAGGTGATCATGGTTCGAATCGTAACACTTACTATTACTTCAAAAAAAGATAAAAAGAAATTATTAATCCTGCAAATCTGTACCCACGAAAAAAGTGATAGTGGCTATTTCGTAATAAACATGTTGCGTAAGCCATGAGTACCGTAAGAAAATACTAACTTTACACTTTTACTAATCGAAAGTAAAGTAAATGTTCATGCAAAAGAGAGGCAAAGGAGCCAGCTATTCCGGAGTGAGTTATTACTAATTATTAAGGAGGTAAATTGCTGGAATCACGGAGTAATATATACAGCTTTATCGTATCCCAAAGACATTTATGAGATTCAGATTTAGCAAAAAAAAAAAAAGATTCGACATGTTAGCTAGTTTACGATGGATATTTAAGTTTAATGTGGCGTGGGGCCACAAAAGAAGGTGTTTTATACAATCAACTACTGAGCGATGGGTGATAGGCCCTAATTCATCCAGTTAGAATTTCCGGGAATCTGTGCGTGGATTAGTTGAGAATTAATCGAGATCTAAATGGAGATTAGGTGGATTAGTATTTTAAAATATTTAATAATTATTGATTAATTAAAATAATAAATGTAACTAAAACATAAATTTTTATATAATATGAAATTAAAAAATCATGTGGCAACATTTTTTTTTAGATTTGGTGGCACTTTTTTAAGTTTTTGTGACATTTTTCTAAGCTTTGGTAACAGTTTCTTGACCTTTGACGACACTTTTCTGAGTTTTAACGGCAATTTCCGCCTTACTACTCGATTATATAAAATCGGAGAGGTGTTCCAAAAAATACCGCCTAGGCGGTTGCCTTGACCGTCTTTTAAAACAGAGATAACAACTCAAGGCCGCAGTAGCCAGAACTCTGTGAGAGGAGGGGCGGACAGAATACTTTATCAATATGCAATTATATGTTATTGAGACAATTCTCAGAAAATAAAACTATATAAAAAAAGTAGAGACCGATCTTTTTACCTTGCCACAGTTTTTCATTTTTGATCATTTTCATAGAACCTTAACTTCAAATTCCAAAAATATAAGCTTAAGTGCTTAACCATGGATCAAAATGAGTCATGAATTACCCAAATTTTGTTTTACAATTATAAAATAAGATTTTCTTTCATGAACCAATACTCAATAGCCAGGAAATAAAACATTGAGTTTTAAATTCTAAATTAAGCTTTGCTTTTCTATTTCTATGCATTTGGCTTTCATTTTTAAACTTTCCAGATTAAAATTTATCAAATATAAAATTTCTTATCAAATTCAATCAAAGGATTTTGTTTTAACTATTAACAAAACTTACAAATAATGGAAATAATCTTACACAAACATATAGATTACAAGATATTGAAAAAGACATCAAAATTCATTCTAAATAACGAATTAGAAACAAAACCAAAAGCCAATTAGCAGAAATCAAGCGAGAAATTACCTAAAAAAATTTAATTTGTGAAAGGAAAAAAAGTGATATGTTCTATAATTAAACTTGAAATCGAGTTGTCATTAAACAAAAATAATAGCATGTCACCAGCGTCTGAAACTAAGTTGCTGCAGTGACAATGCAGAAGAAGCAGCAGCAATATGTACAGTGCCTATGGCTGTGGGCAGGAGTAGAGTAACAGTACAAGATATGAGCAAAACTGAAGATAATATGAGCAAAAATGATGATACGAGTAAACACCAAACGACGTCGTTGTAATTAGAATCATAAGCGACAATGTTTTGTTAATTAGGAAAAAAATAAAACATGGAAGAATGTAGAAGAGCAGATGATGGCTACTTTTGCAGAAATGGAGGCGGTAATGGTAGGCGGTTGCTGGAGGAAGTTACAATATTAAAGGGGTGGTTGAAATTCCCGATGAAGAGGGTGGGCAGCTGCCCACCTCCACCACCCCCGGCTCCACCATCCACTATCATAATTGTCATCGTTCTACCACCTACTTATATTCATCTTGAAATTGTGCTTCCAAAACCTCGGAGTCCGGCTCCGCCACTGACCATGATATTAACTCCGATGAGACGCAAAGTCCATAAAATATTTAATTCCATTTAGTTGGAGAAAATGTGTTTGTCCGGTACAATTTTCTCTCCTATTCTAGCCATAAATATTTCAATTCAGCATACAATTTGAGCTTTACCTATACTTCTAGTAGTGGTGCGAGATTACAATTTGGAGTATGGCACTCGAGTCGTAAGTCTTAATTTCAAATTGTTAATTGTTTAATCCAGCAAATAAAACAAAGTCGATAATATTATTGTTCAATAGTTTTTCAACCAGTTTGATTGTCTTATTTAGGGCTTCAGAAAATATTTCATACTTCTTGATATCAAAGCCCACTAAAGGTCTCAAATAAGCAAGCCTTGGCCCAAAAATAGACTCCATAGTCAAGCTCGCGCGATCGCTTCAGCATAACAGCAAAATACCCTCAGCGCTACCCACCGCGCTCGGGCAGAAATATCATCAGCATGACCCATGCTGATCCGGCGTACTCTTTCTCTTCCCTCTATCACATTAAATGCAACTCTGACTAGTAGGGACGAACCATTTAATGCTACGACGGTGGAAAAGACCCTCAAGCGGCTTGCCACACGTGCACAGCTTGCAGGCGAACCCCACTGATCATCATTACGTACATCCCTATAAATAACAAGACGATTCCCACTTGAGAGGTAACTGTTACTCATATAATAAACACTCATCACTCCTCTAAAATCTCTAACTTTAGTATTGGAGGGTCTTCGCCGGAACTACTTCCGGTCGGAGACTTATTTTGCAGGACCCTGGAACACCGAAGATTGGACAATCACTTTCAAAGGATATCAAATTAGTGCGGTAAGCGTGGAGAGAAACCCTAAAAATGATGACTACTCCCCCAAGCAGACCAGCGAAATCTTTCATTCCGGGGACCGTCCTATTCTTGGACACACCAGAGCCCGGAGATAAAGCAGGAACTTCGAACCCAGTCACCACCGTTCCACCGCCTGTGATGGAAACGCCATGCGAGTCGAGACCAGAAACATATGGAGAAGGAAGGAGGAAAATTGTAGAACAAGACATGGTGGCGATGTTGGTCAAACAAAGTGAGCAGCAAAACGCGACGATGGCTCTTATGCAGAACATGATGAACGAAATGCTACACTCGCGAAGGGAAGAACAGGAATTGTTCAAGGACCTTTGTAGAGAAAGGCAACTAGATAGGTCGGGGGCACAACGCCCGTCCCGAGGTTCTCCTTCCGTAGCAAAGCAGGATTGCTCATGTTACACCTACCACCGATCACGAACAATGGGGAAGGAAGGAACTGCGACAGATAAAGGAAAGGCGCAAACAAAATCCCAACGAAGAGGAGGATTGGAGGAGTCACTCCCACATAAAAGCAGAAGTTTGGCACTCAAAACCCGCTCGAGGCAACCCCTGGACAGTGAAGGGAGCTCGGTGGGATCAAGGCGAGATGCCTCTCCTGAAACTCGACCTATTAAAGAGGATTTGGAGGCTATGATAGCTAGGAAGGTGGAAGCCCTCTTAGCCGAAAGGGGTATGGAAGCTGCCGCACCGGATGTTGCTGAAATAGAATCGCCCTACAGCGCCCGCATACACATGGAGAGATTCTCGAAAGGTTTCAAGTAGCCTCGACTACGAGAATACTCCGGAGTGGGAGACCCCACGGCACATTTTCGTTACTTTCGCCAGTGCATAGAGGTGGCCGACGCTACCGATGCCATGCTATGCAAATTATTCCCCACTACCCAAGTAGCGCCCGCAACCCACTGGTTCGAGAGCCTCAAACCAGGGTCCATAACAAGCTTCGACATGATGGAACAGCAGAACCATCCGAGACTTGTAAATGGTTCGGCAGAGGGCGGATGAGTCCCTCGCCGATTTCGTGGAAAGATTCCAGAAAATAGCTCTCAAGATTAGGGATTGCAACATCGACATAACCTCGGAGGCGTTGGCTCGGAATTGCCGAAGAGCCAATTTGGTGAAAGACATATCTACCGAGAGGCCCAGCACCCTGGCAACGCTGATGCAGAAGGCCATGAAATGGGTGCGTTGGAAACTCACAAGAGGAATACAAACCAAATCGAAGCCACTGCAAGGGAGGAGCCAGCAGAAAGATGAGACTTTGGGAAATGCGAGCCGGAGTACCACAAACTTATCGCCTGGAGATGTCCAGATGGGAGGTGGAAGAATTCACCCCTTTCAATGCCAAGAGGAAGGAGGTTCTGATGTGGATTGAAAAGAACGGGGAGGATATCAAGTACCCCCCTAAGATGAGGTACAAGGGGAGACCGGGATCTTATTGCGAGTTCCACAAAAGTGAAGGCCACGACACGGAAGATTGTAGAGAGCCGGCACGTGAACTAAATAAAAAAGCCGCTGATGGTAGACTAAATTGCTTCCTCCAGAACCCGTCGAAAGATCAACAGCGTAATAGAGATGGAGAAAGAAATCCTCCCCGGGAACGATGAGGCTATCAACCGCCTCGTCGAGACAAAGAAGCAAGCTATCAACCGCCTCGCCGAGACGAAGAAGCAGGCCGTCGATAGCTTCACCGAGAAGAAGATGCAGGTTATCAACCACCTCGCCGTGATGCTGAACAAGGCTACCACCAGCCCTATCGTGTGGTCGAAGAACCACCTCCCAGAGGAGTGATACATGTGATTGCGGGGGGTGCCATCCTAAAAAAGAGGAAGAGAGGAAAGATGTTCGATTATGATAATACGAACAGGTCAAGCGAAACGTACTACTCCTTTGCCCAAGAAAGGAAGCCCCCACCACACAACGATGCCTTGGTGATTGAGATAATGGTGGAAGGATACCAAGTGCGCCATACCTTAGTGGATACAGGCAGCTCGATTAATGTAATGACTAGAAGAGTATACGAAGCTATTGGAGGGAATCCCAACCACCTCGCTATTCATCAGGCACCACTGATAGGCCTAGGTGGTCATGCCGTTCGTGTATGTGGCTCGGTGAACTTATCAATTGCGTTGGGAGATTATGGCCTCAGGTAGAATACGCGAGTCGAGTTCTTGATCGTAGACATCCTATTAGCCTACAACATAATCTTGGGCTGCCCTCTCATCATCGATTCCGAAGGAGTCATTAACCTCAGGTACCTCACGCTTCAAATACCCACACATCAAGGGATTACCACAGCTCGGGGAAATCAACAAGCCGCTCAGGAGACATATTTAATATCCCTAAAAGCAGAACCTTTATCAGTGGAGGATGAGCTGGATCAAGAGAAGACCGCTGAGCCTGCAGACGTGATGGTAGCGGTCACCTTAGTAGAAGGGAAAGAAATCCACATGTCCAGGGGGTTGACTAACAGAACTAGGGAAGAAATCTTAACGGTGTTGCGTGAAAGAGTCCAGGCTTTCGCATGGACCTCAGCAGACCTTAAGGGAGTTAGCCCTGAAGTTGCAGAACACAGACTGAACATCCTCCCTCAAGCGAAACCAGTTAAACAAAAATGAAGAAACCATGCACCATGCTCCGAAAATATAGAAAGCCATCAAGGGAAGAGGTCTCTCACCTGCTGAAGGCTGACACATCAAAACGGTTCGCTACCCTGACTGGATCACCAATTTAGTGCTAGTTAAGAAGTCGAATAGCAAATTTTGCATGTGTGTGGACTTCACAGACCTAAACAAGGCATGCCCAAAGGACAGCTACCCCCTCCCCAGTATTGACATGCTAGTGGATGCCACGGTAGGCTAAAGCCATATACTCCATGTTGGATGCAGCATCGGGATACAATCAGATACCCATGGCCGAAGAAGATAAGGAAAAGATGTCTTTCATTACACATGAAGGCATATACTGCTATAACGTCATGCCCTTTGGTTTGAAGAACGCTGGGGTCACATATCAGAGAATGGTTAATGAAATATTCGATGATATGATAGGAAAAGAAGTCGAGCTGTATGTGGATGACATGATAATTAAGAGCAAGGCTCAAGAGGAACATGACGCGGACATAGCCAAATTGCTGACGCTGTTGGAGAAATAAGGACTGAAGCTAAATCTAGAAAAATGTGCCTTCGACGTAACGGGGGGGGATTCTTGGGATATTTGGTCTCGCAAAGGGGGATAGAGGCTAACCCCGATAAGATAAAAGCTGTGCTTCAGCTTAAGGAACCTCAAAGCATAAAGGGTATCCAACGCCTCAATGGTAAACTGAATGCCTTGGGATGATTCATTTCTTGCGTAGCACGACGATGTATCCCATTTTACAAAACTTTAAAAACGAAGAAGTTTGTATGGGGTGAAGACTGCGCCACAGCTCTTGCCCTAATTAAAACATTTCTGGTCTCCCCACCCCTGCTGAGCCACCCCATCACAGGTTTGCCACTATATCTTTATATTAGCACATCAGAGGAAGCAATAGGAATGGTGCTTGTCAAGGAAGAGGGCACGAACCAATTCCCAATCTATTATGGCAACCGAGCATTGAAGGATGCTGAAATCAAATATGGCCGAATGGAGAAGCTAGTATTTGCAATAGTAATATCCTCCCAAAAATGGCGCCACTACTTTCAAGCCCACACAATCATTGTACGAACAAACCTACCGCTAAAAAAAACTTCAGCACCTCGAATCCTCTGGACACCTCGCTAAGTGGTCCCTTAAACTTACCGAGTTTGACATCTGTTTTGAACCAAGAACAGCAATGAAAGCACAGCCATTAGCAGACTTCGTACAGGAGGCTCCGCCACAAAAAGAGATACCAAAGGTGACTTGGGGTATGTTCATAGATGGTAGCTCTAATACCACTATGGCTGGTATAGGAATTTACATTGAAGGTCCAAGAGGGATAGTGATTCGGCAGGTCGCTAAGCTGGAATTTAGGGCCTCCAACAACGTGGCAGAATATAAGGCGCTGATATTTGGTTTGGAGATGATCAGAGCCATTAAACCGGACAACATTAACATCTTCAGCAATTCTGGGTTGGTGGTCAAATAATTTGACGGAGAATACAAAGCCAAAAGTGAGCTCATGAGGTAATACCTTGCTCGAATCTCCTCTCTAATCAAAGAGATACGCTGTGAAGGTATTGAAATATCAATCAGGCAGATTCCCAAAGCGCTAAATACGAAGCTGATAGACTGGCGAAAGGAGCATCCATCGAGGAACAAGAAATAATACTTCCCTGTGTTCTTTTGAGGATACATACGCCCAGCGTACCAGCATCGGAAGTGTTACACACAGGAGAGGAGGACGAATGGTTCACCCCCATCCGTAAGTATTTGGAGAATAGTGAGTTGCCAACAGATGAGCGCGAAGCTCAAAAAATAGTGAGGAAGTCCTTTCGCTATGCGATGATTGGTGGGCAACTGTACCAGAAATCCATTAGTCATCCATGGCTGAAGTGTGTGGGCCGTGTCAACGCTGATTACATATTGCGTGAGGTTCACAAAGGCCTCTGTGGTGCGCATGAGAAGAAAGATGCGATGGTACGAAGAGCCAAGCTACAAGGCTTCTACTGGCCAAGTATGGAACTAGAAGCTAAAACAATGATCTAATCTTGCAAAGCTTGCTAAGCCTTTGCCAGAACATCATCAGTACCAACTGGGCCGAGATCTATAATTCAGGCCCCATGGCCCTTCGCCCTTTGGGGCGTAGATCTAGTGGGTCCCTTACCAAGGGCGAAATAGCAGAAACGATGGATTATTGTGGTCGTGGATCACTTCACCAAGTGGGTAGAGGCTGAACCCTTGTCATCCATCACACCTAAACAGGTCACTTCTTTCTTTACCAAAAACATAATGTCACGCTTCGGCATTCCCCACACCATTATAGCGGATAATGGGACTTAATTCAACTGCCACACATTCAAATGTTTCTATCAACGACTAAAGATATGACTTCGCTTCTCCAGTGTCTCCCATCCTCAGAAAAATGGCATGACGAAGGTAACCAACCGGACCATCTTGGAGGAAATCAAAACAAGAGTCTAGGAACATGGTTCAGCATGGATGGAAGAGCTAAATAATATCCTTTGGTCTTATAGAACCACCCCCCGGGTGGTGACGGGTGAAACCCCCTTCCTTCTCACTTCCAGAACAGAAGCGGTGGTCCTTGTTGACATCTGCGCACCCAGCGTGAGGGTAGCAAACTACATCGAAGGTTCCTCAAACGATGACTTGCTGAGGAGTAACTTGGACTCGTTGGAGGAAAAGCAAGAGCAAGCCCTCATTCGCATGACGGAATATAAACGCCGTATAGCCCTCATACGCAACAAGAAGATTAAGCCTCTAACGTTCCAGGAGGGCGAGTTAGTCTTACGCAATACAAAAGACTCCCAAGCAAGGGAAGGATGAGGAAAACTCGGCATTGAGTGGGAAGTCCCGTTCAAGGTGACAAAGCGAGTAGGAAGCAGCGCATACAAGTTATCCACCATTCGGGGAAAAATCCTACCTCATACATAGAACACAACGTCCCTTCGAAAGTTTTACCCGGGAGCCTGATAAGTAATTCCTTGTATATTTGTTTATAGTTATGTTTTGTAAACTTTCAGGGCAATGAGAATACAATGTTTCATGAATCTTTCATTATGCTAAACAGCCAGCAGGATTAGATCAACGAGATCCCTTCAGCGCTATCACGCTTTGAAATTAAAGTAAGTTAAACAGCCCGTAGGGTCAGATCAATGAGATCCCCTCGGCGCTATCATGCTTTGAAATTAAAGCAAGTTAAACAGCCCGCAGGGTCAGATCAACGAGATCCCCTCGGTGCTATCACGCTTTGAAATTAAAGCAAGTTAAACAGCCCGCAGGGTCAGATCAATGAAATCCCCTCGGCGCTAGCATGCTTTGAAATTAAAACAAGTTAAACAACCCGCAGGGTCAGATCAACGAGATCCCCTCGGCGCTACCACGATTTGAAATGAAAGCAAGGTAAACAGCCCGCAGGGTCAGATCAACTAGATCCCCTCGGTATTATCACTCTTCGAAATTAAATCAAGAAAAACAACCGCCAGGGTCACATCCCCCTGAGTTCTGCTGAACAACATAAAAGCCAAGTTAAGCTACAATTCAGCTTATTCAGTACATGATAAGAAAATAATGGGAATCTTTGCCTCGATGGCTAATCCAAACAGAGGAACCAACATCATACTTCAGTTATCAAAGAGCAGCAAACTAGCAAAAATCAACACAGACCATGTATTCAACAACTTAATAAAAACCTATCGACAGGCGACGATATTAGCGAAAAGATTCTATTAAAAAAGCAAATTATGAGCTCACAAACAGTCGAGCCTAATAGCTAAAAAAGTTCAAAATTTTACAAAGAACTACAAAATAGAGGTGAAAAGGCATACTAGAGGCTATCAAGACTGAACTTCCTCCTCATCCGTTACTACGGAAGAAACATTAGAATAAGAGGGCTCTGGCGAGGGAGTACCGAATATAAGCTCATCTTCTTCCCAGCGGCCGAGGGGCTCATCGGGCAAAGCTATCTGGGCGAGATCGTCGATATCAGCGCTGGGAAACTTAACACGCACAACACGAAGAAAGGCGGTTCGATAGCTAAGGTGATCCTCTCGCCAGTCTTCGCGGGTCTGCTTCACCTTGAGCTTGTATTTGGCTCTATGCCGCTCAAATTTAAGCTGAAGATCTCGCAGAGCCTTGGTCTTCCCTTCGGTGTTAGTCCTCCAATATCCCAACCCCTTCTCCACATTCTCCAGATCCTTTACCACCTTCGCCCTCTCCTCTCCCTCCCTAGCCACCTTAGCCCTCAAATCCTCTATCAGCACCTTTAGCCTCTTTTCCTCAATCTCAGCGACCGCTTAACTTTGGCTAATGCCACCTCATGCTTCTCTTCTAATCTCCGCATGGTGTTGATTAGCTCCTTCCTCTTGGTCTCAGAATATTCCAAGTCCGCAAGAGCTTGAGTCAGCTCTGCGGCTTATTTCTTGCCCATCTCCCCCAACCTCCGAGCAGTCTCCTCCAGCTCAGCAAAGGTATCGCGCTCTTGTTGTACCTCTTTCAACCATTTAGTACTGCCTTGGGAGGCGGCATAGGCTATCTCCACCTGACGTTGTGCCTCAACCACCACCTTCACCACTCGATGAGCAGCAGAAAAAGCCTTCACAGCAAGAATAGGGGCAAAGTAGACAACAATCAACAGCAAAGAATAAGTGACGCACATATGACCAGCGAACCAATCCCCAAACACTGGAGGAAATACTTACAAGAAAAGCCCGTTGCTCAACATAGGCCCCCAACTCGGTAGGGCCCATAGCGCCGAAGCGCGCATCTTTGCTAGAGAGCTCAGTATATCACCCTAGCTCCCCTAAAACCTCCGGCTTCAGCAATGGCACATCTTCTCCATTGACCTTTCGCCATATCTGCAAAGAAGCCAAGTAAAATTTAGTAAGCAGCACAAACAGAAACAAAAAGAAGGGCAAATTCTAATCATCAAATGTACCAACGGAGGATCGTATTTGGCCAATTGGACCTGCTCCTCCTCCGTCAGCGAAGCTTTCCCTTTGAAGGACTTCCCTCCAGCTTCGCCATCATTACGGGGACGTTTTTATCCCCTCTCCTGAATTTCCACACCCTTCGTGGGGGCGATAAGAGCTTTCCCCGTGTGGGGAGGCTCTCTGGTGCTGACCGCTGTAGTCACGGCTTTAGGCGGAGTGGTCTCTATAACCACAACTTCCACCAACAGCCCCGATGGCCTCCTGCTAAACAGCCAAAGGATCTAAAATCCCCTGCTCAAGAAGTTGCTGAGCCCAACGCCCAGCAGCAATCTCCACCTTCGATGTCACCTCTGCCACCGTTGCAGATGTATCACCAGTAATCGCAACCTCGGCCCCCTTCGCCCCTACCAGAGAGGCAGCCTCAGCTACCTGCATCCTCACTGCTGCTACTACAAGAATAATTTTGGGTTTCCATTTAGTATGAGCCATCCCTACAAATGAAAAGAAAAGCAATGATCAGTTTTTCAAAATCTCACCACCCTCAGCAGTCAAATCGGTATAAGTGATGGCCCCTCGATCCATCCAGCAAAAGAGGCCATTGGGTTGCCCCAGCAAATACTCCGCCACACGCCAATGGATGTTAGGCTGAATTTGATGAATAATTTCCGCCTCTTGACGCTGCGATGGGCTTAAATCCTTGGCTCACCACTAATTATAGGGATTCTCAGGGTTGCGGTTCCAACGGGTGTGGAACAGGAACTTCCCATCTCTTAGCGGATTCGACGCGCCCCTTTCAACTTAGTCAAGAGACGGGAATATCCAAAACCACTTATCTTTAAAATCCCTTACATGGTATTGCTTCTCCAGCGGTTTCGGTGTGGTTTCTCTCATACTCCCCCAAAACACAAAAGCTCCTACGTGCATTGTGCGAGGTCGTAAGAAAAGACGAAACACACCCCCGGGGAGGATAAAGCCCAAGTCGCGGCACATTCGTGCTAAGGTAGCCAAGACAATCCAGGTGTTGGGATGCAATTGCCCAGGGCACAGCCCAAATTCGCAAAGCACATCTACTACACCAGCGTCTAGGGGAAAGCGGAATCCCCAGCGCACTTGCTGGCAAAGCACTGGCACCAAGTCCTCCCTAGGGGGATCCCACATCACTTTACCCTTTTTAAAGGCCTTCCCCAAAACACCGCGTGAGGCCCCCACCAATAGCTGAAAAATCTCACTAGCCTCTTTCTTCTTAATGGTGGTGGGTGTTTGGCAGTCCACCCCCTCGGCAATAAAAAGAGAGGAAGACTCCCTCGCCGCAACCTGGCAGGGCGGGACGGAGCCCGAACTACCCCCATCACCCCCACCTCAGCAGTTACCTCGGGGCCCTTCAAGGACAGCACCGCTGTAGCGGGATGAGGATCCCGCTCCTTCGCTTGTTGTCGATGACCGACGTAGTGGACTAAGGCACCGGAATCAGAAGAACTAGAGGACATTCTATCGTAAATAATAAGAAAGCAAGAAGAATTACTCACTTAACAGAATAACACAAAAGTTAGCGACTATTTGTCAAAAGAAACCCACGAAGTTGAAGAGCAAGTAGCACAGTATTTTTGAAAGCAAAATCAAGTGAACAAACAAAGGAAATCCACTCTCCAATATATATAGAAAACCGTGCGAAAAACGAAGAGACATACACACTCAATGATGCGCATTCATCATTGCTATTTCAAACGGTGGAAAACAAAGGGCTGTGTCAAATCAACAGTTGCAACCCCAAGAAACGACACCACGTGTCTATACTATGGACGCAGACCTTTCAAAGACCCTAAAGGGCCTTCACTTGGGCTCGTTGGGGGGGGGACTCCTGATATCAAGGCTAACTAAAGGCCCCAAATAAGCAAGCCTTGGTCCAAAAATAGACTCCACAATCAAGCTGGCGCGATCACTTCAGCATAACAGCGAAATACCCTCAGCGCTACCCACCGCGCTCGGGCCGAAATATCATCAGCATGACCCATGTTGATCCGACGCACTCTTTCTCTTCCCTCTGTCACATTAAATGCAACTCTGACTGGTAGGGACGAACCATTTAATGCTCCGACGGCGGAAAAGACCCTCAAGCGGCTTGCCACACGCGCACAGCTTGCAGGCGGACCTCATTGATCATCATTACGTACATCCCTATAAATAACAAGATGATTTCCCACTTGAGAGGTAACTATTACTCATATAATAAACACTCATCACTCCTCTAAAATCGCTAACTTTAGCATCGAATGGTTTTCGCCGGAACTACTTTCGACCGGAGACTTGTTTTGCAAGACCCGGGAACACCGAAGATTGGACAATCACTTTCAAGGGACATCACTTCTTTAAAAAATTATGCTATCAAGAATTTTTTACGCACAAAAGATATAGCTAAATAACAAAGAGAAGTATGAGCCAAAAGGCCAAAATACTATATTTAAATTACAAAAGAAATCGTGACCGTTGATGATAATCACGTTCATCACGAGGTTACACATGTAATTACAATTCTTAAGTGGGACCCAATTGATTTTCTTCTTTCTCCTAACTTTCTTTGGTTTATCATCTATTCGAGTTCCAGTAAATTTAGCTATGGCATTTTCTCAATTAAAGGTTGAACAACTTAACACTTAGTTGGGGGAAGACACAGCACCGTCAGCAGAGCTTGGTGGGGCATACTTCCCACCAAGATGTGCCTCCGCCTTTACCGGGCGGAGGGGTAAAGGGGAGGTCCCATCGGCCCCTTCCTCCGCCAATGCTTAATAATATAAGCGAAAGATAAGAAAACTTTGGTAGAGAAAGAGAAAGCCTAAAGGCTTAATAAAAACACTAAATCAGAGAAAAAGTATGTGAAGACTAGGAGTAAAAGATTGCGTTTATGGTTGATTCCGTGCACGCGTGCAAATTAGAATGTGCTCTTGAATAAATAAAATGAGAATAGAATGTTTTTCAAAAAAAAAAAAAATGAGAATGGAATAAATAGAATGTGCTCTTGTAAATATTCCGTTGCTTTAAAATTTGAATAAGTTTTTGGCTCTTGCTTTTTAATATTTTTTTTCATTGAATATTATTAGCATTTTGTCTACAATAATATTAAAAATTATCAAATTTATATTTGATAAGATTATAATCATGCCATTAATACCGGTAATATAGTATGAGCACGGGATTTTGTACTAGCTCGCGCGTTTGATGATGAAGGTTTTTCGGGATTTTTTATCCTTGGATCACACAATTTTTTATCGTTCGATGATCTTCAAATGAGAGTTCTCCTCGTAAAAAAAATAAATATTTCGGACCCTAAATAAATATTTAGGATCGTAAAAAAATATTTAAATGCCTTATATGAAAACTTAAAGGTTTAAAATATTTTAAGGACCTAAATAAAATTTAAGGGTTTAAAATAATTTAATTAAATTGTTTTTATTATAAGAATATATATATATATATGGAAAAAGGAATAAAAAAAGAAAGAATAAAAGAAATGGAAAAGATTTAATAAAAAAGGATATAAATAAATGGAGATAGGAAGTAATATCATCCAATAATAAAAAAGGAAATAAATAAATAGTACCATTTAAATGGTACTTGAATAGTATAATAATATGGTCCAAATATATAATAAAAAAAGGAAGTAATATCATTTAATAATACCATTTAAATCGTACTATTAAATGGTACCGGAAAAATTTTGTCTATAAATAGGGGGAATTTTCCGTGGAAAAAGGGGGCTCGAAAAATCAGAGAAAATATCTGATTTTCACTGACAAACACTACAAAAAATAATTTCTTCCTTTCTTCTAACATTTTCTTGGATCCAAAACATTTTTGGATTTCAAACTTCTTCATCTTAAAATCAATTTCTTCATCTATTTTTCTAAAAATATCCTCAGATATCCTCGGGTATAAAACAAATTTAGAACCCGAGTCTGATTATCTTTTTGGATAAATAAACACATATTTTTCCACATTAAACCACAATAACTACAAAAACGAACGAGGAACGCTCCTGGGGATCGAACGGATACGTCGAAGTGGATTCATACCGCAAGGATAAGTCTCTGAGTTCCTAGAACTGCGAATTCGCGCTCATCTGCTTCATCTTTTTCTGATTTTATTTGTGGACCTAGGAATCTTTTATTTCTTTTTATGTAAATAATGTTGTAATTCTCTTCTTCATCTTTATTTCTTTTCTTTATTTTTTTAGAATACCCCATTGAAGGGAATTAAAATTATTCCCGGATAACAGACCTCATTTTATGCCATGCGATCATTTTCACTAATAAAATTGATCAGCATACGTGTAAATAAAAATGAATTATTTTTATTTAAAATAACAACTTTAAACCATCGATGTTTTAATAGGGCTACACGGGCCTCGTTAAAATCAAATCGAACATATGTGATATCACCTGTGCAAACCTTTGTGGATGCAGGTTAGATGTATGTTTAGGATTTTAATTTTCCTTCGAGTATCACAATTTCATTTTTTTTTGGAAAATATAATTAATAGGTTAGCGGGCGCTTGCATCCCCCAATTTTTGGAAGCCTGGTAATCTTTATTTTACGTATTTATTTTCCACATTTATTTACTGCTTTGTGGATGGTTTATTATTCCGCTTTGTGGATGGTTTATTATTTTGCAATACGTGAATCATGCATATAAAGTCTAAAAACGATCTAAGTGCGAATATCCACAGTTAAGAAAATACGGTTTACTGTAGATGTAGTAATATAATGTGATCACTTAAGAAATAAGCAACTTATCCCGAACCCAAATCTTTGTGTCTTAGTGGGCCGTCCCCCGAATGTTAAGCCTCACAGGACTCTAATTTCCGGAAAGAGCTAATCCAGGTGGCGACTCCACACTAAGAGACGGCGGATTCGGGTTCGAAGCAAATCTAAAAATGTTTTCGCTTTCTCTTTCCAACCTTTTTCCCAGGTCCCCGACCCGATGCCTTTCTTTTTAAAACATCCGGGTGGACCACGCCTCTCATCTTCGCGCGCTCTCGGCCCACTGCTCTGTGTCGCCCACTCACAGTAGTGACTCAGCTGGAGATTTTTCTAAAAACTTATTTTTTCAAAGGTTTTAGATTTTGGATAAGTGCCGAAAATTATTGATCACATTATTCCGTTTTCTCTTAATTATGACATATTCATAATTGCGCATTGCAATAGAAATGATTAGCGCGTAAGATTAAGGTACCCCTATTACCGCGAAACTTTCTCTTGTACTAATCTACCTTCTTGAGAAAAGATAGTACTTGACCGGGTGGAGCACTTGTTGCCACATCGCATGTACCTCCCTCGTTAGAGGCTTGGAGTGTATTCCAGTGCAATAAGAACCTTCTACATCAACAACCCATTTACGAACCTCATGTAAATAAACCATAGGCATTTTCCCAAGGGTGTTACCCAACACGCAATCATGCATTATATTTTCTTGCAGGTGCGCTCTTTAGTATCTTCATGGTACTAAGATGAACCAAACTTAGGATAGAGACTAGCAAAAAACCCAACACACGGGAGTTGTATGGTTGGAAGATATGACGTTGCATGCTATGTGCTACTTGTATACTAATTTAAATGTATCATTGAACAAATGTCATACTAACCACGAATCTTAATGCAGACACTTGAATGCACACACTCATCATGATGTAATATAGCATCTTCTCATCATCACCACACATACTTAGGGTTAGTTGACACTAGGACAACATAAAACCACTTAGGAACATCACTTACCCCTTTTCAGCGAGATGTCCACTTGACATCCCGCTATTAGCTTGTACATGGTAAACATATCTTTCTTTTACTGCGTGATGTCCACTTGACATCCGACACTTAACCCACAAGGGATCCTACACATCATCTTTGAGATGTTCACTTGACATCCAACTCACAGCCCTTCAGGGGCAATTATACACACCAAATGCCCAAACGGGGCAAAAACCTACCCAAAAAAATTTTTACCACATTAAAGGATATCCCAGTTGATGTCCTAACCTAAGCCCACACGAGGAAAACTTACTTCAAAAGTCTTACCTTACCAAATCTTCAAGGGTATATGCCTCATACCCGAATCATTCGCCCACATGAGGTAATAATTCATGTATCACCACATACCCTCAAATAGTGATGACCACACAGGTATTCGAAACTCCGTCCTAATTGGGCAAAATAACCAAATCATTCATTAGGTAGCTACATACGGTAGTTGTTTTCATTAGGGTATGTCACACCGCTTACCCGAAACAATTTTGACCCCCTCATTCCATGAGACCTAGTCATAGTACAAAACCTCAAACCATTGACCTATTACCACATAGGTAACTTAGTCACCTCACTTACATCACTCATGTTACGATGT
>CATIWQ010113647.1:0-31966 GCA_949673415.1 Euphorbia schlechtendalii | reverse complement strand
GAATATTGAAGAATGAAAACTTTTATTGATAAGTGATTTGCAAGTACACTTATACAACAATCGCTCGAGAATATAGAGAAATCTAGTGATCGAAACAAGGATTCGAATCACTTAAACATTTTCTCGCTAACACTTATGAACTTAGTGAATTCTCTATCTAGACACACACTATATCTCTCTCATGCACTCTAATATTTTCCCTCTATCTCATTGCACAAAATTGTAAGGTTTGGATCCCTATTTATAGAGTTTGAAGGGTTGCGTCTATCCAAACAAAAGGTTGTGTCCATTGGTGAAAGATTGCATCTCTTCATTGTGATTGGTTGAGAAGCTTTGATATAATCCACAATGGATTGGCACCTTTTCATGATTGGTTGACTCCTGATAAGTATCTTTTCATTGGTAGTTGATGGCGGTTGATGGCGGTTGATCATGCTTATCTGGTGGTTGGTAGTTAAGAAGATAATACTAGAAAACTGTCCAAGTCACGACCACGATACATAAGTCGCAACCATGCATCTTTAATTGTTAGACTTTTGTTTCTGAAGTAAACAAGTCATGATCGTGAATGATTGTCACGACCGTGAATTGAGTTTTACTTTGAAATCTTCTTGTAATTTCACCGATCTTTGACAACTTCGATCCGAAGCCAAATCTTTAAGTTCCACGCATTTTTTTTGCACCTTTTTCACTCCTTTTTCATAGAATTCCACTTTAGATCATTTTACTTCCACGATTTACCTAGTATCTGTATTTGCATAAAAAACAACTACATACCACGTGAAATCTTTTATATGATATATAAAAATGACTAAAACTATAGTGTTTAATGTATAAAATTTATGTGATAATAATTGTAATTATACACTTATCACCCTCGCCAAACTCTCTGGTGAGGGTCCCTTGGGACACTCTGGCTTGGCCCTGAAGGCTTGCCGGATTTTTCCAGCGACGCCTCTCGGGGCCCCAGTTGTTCACTTACGTAATTTTTATATTTTTATATTTTTTTTATTTTTTTATTTTTTATGTGAAAAAAAGAGATTGGAAAATAATTGAAACTTAGAATCCAAACGTCTTTTGGATCCAAAAATTTTTTGAAGGAAATATTTGTCTAAAAAATAATCAGACTTAGATTCTAAATTATTTTAGACCCAAGAATATCTGAGGACTTTTTTTGAAAAAGATTTGAAAATAAAGTTCGGGACCTAAACGTGTTTTGGATCCAAAATTGAAAGAAAAAAATATCTTGGTGGATATTTTATTTCGTTTGCAGTCCCCCACACTTCGTCCCACGGGTGGATATTCCACTATCCAGGCATGGTATCATCATGCCTCTTCTCTCCCTGAGCTTGTTCAAGCCATCGAGGCCACCGATTTTGGTCCTTTGGCGTGATCTTTACGGCCTACCTTGCTGCCATATTGGTTGCGCTTACTCGGAGTTGGTGCGACATTTCGCACACCTTCCATTTTTTGATCGTGGAGGTTACCATCACTCCTTCCGATATCTTGGCGATCATTGGTCTATGATGGACTGGTATTGTGATCCGGTTTGATGCCTTTTTGGAGCTGTTCTTCATGGCTCCCACCGCTTGTAATCATGTCAGAGACCTACTCGGTGTTGACCCCAAAGGTCGGGCATTGAGTTATAGCGTGTTGTTTGACTACTGGATGGGTCGACAGTTCATTTCCGAGGCTGAGGTTCCTCTCTACGTTTGGTCATTTTTGGCCACCCTATTGAGTGTCACATTTTTCCCGGTCTCAAATAGCGAGATCAACTATGGGTTGATTGAGCCGCTAGCGGACTTGGACGGAGTTAGTGGCCTTAACTGGCCATGGGCAATCCTGGTGCAGACTTATTTTACCCTTGACTTGGCTGTTCGGGGTCACTTACAGGCTCTGCGTTGCTACCCCATGGTTCTTCAGGTATTGTTTGCTTACTTTGTGAATTGTGTATGTCGATTTTTTGTTTGATTAATGTTAACTAACCCCTTTATTTTTGTAAGCGTGGGCCTTCTTTTATCAGTTCCTTCCCACCCCGCAGTTTGTTGATGCTCTAGAGCTTCGTGTATGGCCCGGATCTGTTCATCTTTCGCGGGGGATGTTTTGGATTCTGCTAGCTACTATCAGCATCTATGCGGGTTGACTCTAGAGCTGGTGATGGACCTCTTTTCTATGAATATTACCGCCTTTTTATTTTTAAATTTATTCTGACTTTGTTGTTCTTTCTTTTCAGGTGGAGCATAACCTGTGGCGGGGTCTTTCCGAGCTATCATATGGAAAAGGAGATTCGACGAGACATGGATCGCAATCACTTCATCCTTGAGGGGTCCAGGACTCGTGAGTGGTACCTGGGTGAGCGTATTCAATTCTAGCAGACTAAACCAGTGTCTAATAGGCACATTTCACCTGTGCCTCCCACCGGATTATTTTGGGTGCACTTGGTGATTACTTATCCTGAGGAGCGGGAGGTACTCTTCGAGGAGCATGGCGTGAGGCTCTCTGGACATCGTGGTGACTATGAGGCCTTTATTTGGGAGAGGCTGCTCCCGCTTCGCCCTCCGACTCAGCCTGAGGAGGCACGATCCTTTATTCAAGTGTGTGGTCAGGGAGTTGATGGTAGTTCTGGTGCGGGTACTAGCGGTGTTGGTGTGGGGTGCCGGGTATGAAATGTGTTAACTATTTTATCCATGTTGATCTATTTTTGACTGTTTGTCTACCTTTGTAGGAATTTTCCCAGAAGAGGGTTCGAGTGCCTGATTTGAATGCTACGGCCAGGGGGGCAAGTACATCTTCCTTGAGAGTTGTTGAAGGAAGATTCACGATTCCCCTTAACTCTACCTTCTACTTGATGGGTTCCATGGGGATCTCGCAGCAGGTGCCTCTTCCCCTGAGCTACCACACATTGGCCTATGATCCTTCCGACACTACTCACTTGAGTTTTAGATCACAAGAGATCCTTGGGGATGTCTTGACGTTCATTTACTCACTCATTTCCTTTTGCAAGTCATACGTGAGGAGATGGATCGGGTAGCCAGACATTCCTTTGCGTTGAGAGACTTGATGATTTCACAAGATGGGATTACACGGGTACGTTGTATTTCTCGACCTATCATAGCGATGTATGAAATGTCATTTTTTTATGTACATGGATGTGATTTTTGTGACATGTTTTATGATTGTAGGATATGGCGATGAGGAGTAAGGAATTCGAGAGATGCTACCAAGAGCTCGACGGTCGCTTTCAACCACTGGATATTAGCCATCAAGCTAGATGATCGCTATTATGGACTTGAGGTTAGTCACCAGGAGCTAGGAGCCTATTATCAGGGTTTGGAGGCTCAATACAAGAGTTTGGAAGCTAGTCACCAGAGTCTGCAGGCTCAGTATCAAGAGTTGTTACAGCAAAAAGCCGTAGCAGAGCAAGCTCGAGTAGAAGTGCGGGCATCCACCTCGGGCCTTCACCAGCCTCTTACATTTGATCTCTGTTCCCTGCTTGATGATACAGATGTTGGGCAGCTCCTCTCTCCAGAATGTGACGCTGATTTTCTTCACGCTCCCCAGCCTCTTCCCGTGTCCTGTTCAGTTGATGGTGCTCACGGGAGATAAGGTGCCGAGGATTTTGAGATATCCACCATGTTCCCCTGTGATCCGGTCGGTGGAGATAACGCATAGGCGTCATATGCTTAGGAGTTCCCTTTTAGCTTTAGTTTTAGATTCCTTTTTCTTGAACCAGACTCTTTTTAGATAACTCTATCTTGTAGAATCTCTAAAAAACTTCGAATTTATGAAAGAAAAGAGGATTTTGGCCGTTGCGTGCCAGGTCGTCATATGTGGTGATTTATTTCATGAATATGCTTACTTGTTTGTGAATGTTTTTCATATATGTATGAATGAATGTTAATGCTAATGTATGCGGTTAATGTGTATAGGCAACACTGGTCTTGAGAGATTTTCTTTAGCCCTCTTCCTTTCTGATGTCGACCTATAACGAGCGCCTTAGGGTCTTTCTCCGCACCATTCAAGGACCCGATTGGTAAAGGATTGAAAGCTTTGGTCTGCGGGGTCTTCAATACCTTGCTTTCGGGCATGTGAATATGGCCTTTATTCGTGCTGCTTTGAAGTTCTGGGATCCTGCCACTCATGTTTTTTGTTTTTTCGACTTCGACCTTTGTCCCCTGGTTGAGGAGTTTTATGCTATCCTGGGGCTCCCTCTTTCGAAGGAGTCAACGCCAATATCTCTCGCGAGACTATCCTTCGCCTTTCCTTCTTTCCAGTTTGGAGGTGAGGATAAACTGAAGGGTTTATGGAACCTGGAGTCTAGTGGGAGCTTTTTGTCAGCTCTCCCTGATGTTGGTGGCTTCCTGGTTGAAGCTGTCCTTAGCTGGTGTGAGACTACCCCTAGCACTCATCTGGCTTAGCCTTCGATGGTGACTATACTTCTTCTGGCAGAGTTTGTTTCTGGGGTTGGAGTGATTGCCCCTTTTCACTTGCTGTCAGTTATTGACCCACTCTCCACAGGCCTTTCTCCTGCAGCTTTAGCCTTGGTTGAGAATCTGGTTCACTTAGACGCTGCTTCGGTGAATTTGGATTTAGCAGGAGACCATTTTACTTTACTAGAGGTAATTCTCTTTCCTTATCTCTTTCTTTCATGATTTTTGTTGTTTGTTTAATCAAATGGATTAATGTAGGTATGGCTATTAGAGAAGCTTCGCTTAACTGCTGATCCACATTTAGGGAAAGCTCGGTACCTCCCTTTTCATTATGGTCCTAGAGGCTTTACTAGGAAGGACCGTCATTCGTTGAGTGAAGGTGCTTGGGTTGAGACTCTGGGCTCCTACCAAGCCTTTGAGATTCGTTGGCTCAGCCCTTGGTTGGAGATTTTGTTCATGGTAACTGACATCCATGATTATGGTGTTTTGCTGATGGGGTTGTTTGGCATCACATCCTATTCCCCTTCTCATCTGTGTAGGCAGTACGGGGAGTCAACAATTGGTTCCTAGGTCTCTATGTTCAACCCATTTCCACTGCTTCAGTCCTGACACACCTGATGCTATACGGAGGCTTTGGGCACGTGCTGGAGTTGTTATATTGGATTACACTACCCCGGAGACCACAGATACTGACGAATTCTACCCCGGATGGCTTGGTGAGATCAAGGTTCTCCCTGATGTTGATCAGCATTTTATGGTGTCTCGTGAGTGGGAGAGGGATGAAGATGGTTTGGACCCCCTTCCTCATACTTCGAGGAAGCGTGCTTGGTAGAATGACTGGCACCCTTAGATCTTGTTTATTTTCGCCATTTATTTTCTGACCTTGTGTTTTTGGCTTATTCTTGGATTATGAAATTTGTCGAACTTTATTTTATTTACTTGTGATATTCTGTATGCACACATTCATATAAACATAAATCCTTGCAAACATAACATATTTCATTGAACAACTTTAAAAAAGGTACAAGTTTTCCAATGATTTGAGTCCTGCAGCCAGTTAGCCTAGAGCAGGTTTTCTAACTTGCGGTCCCTCTATTCCTCACCTTGTCCTAATTTTTGCCCGAGCCGCCCTTCGCTGGTTTTCAACTCATCAGACATTTCTGGTTTTTATACAAGAATGGTCCTAATTGTAGCCCAGGTAGCCAAGTGCTATCTAGTGGACTGGTTTCTCTCTCTTTTTTGGTGTATTGCTTTTGTAAATTTATTTCTTTTGTTTTTACACATGGTAGCGCTTGAGCTTATCTTGATTGATTGGATTGACGAACTCGTTTCCATCCATGTCCATGATCTTGGCAACTCCTTTGCTCAAGATTTTCTTAATGATATATGGACCTTCCCAGTTTGGGCGAAACTTTCCCCGTTGGTCCACATTTGAGGGTCTCATTTATTTCTGAACCAAGTCTCCTTCTTTTAACGGTTGGTTTCTTACTCTCACTCGACTATTGTATGCCCTAGCCATGCATTGTTGGTACATCTGCAAATGATTAAGCTTCTTTAGCCGTTGTTCGTCAATCATGTTCAACTATTCAAATATAGCATTTGCCCATTCTGAATCCTCTAACTTCGCCTCCAGTGCCACTCGAAGCTATTTCACTTCCATTTCCACCTGTAAAACTGCTTCCATCCCATACACTAACGAGAAAGGGGTTTGATTGGTTAGAGTTTTGGTGCTCATCTTGTATCCCCATACTGCGAATGGTAACTTATTAGCCCAGTCCCTGTAGGTAACGACCATCTAGCTTAAGATTTTCTTGATCACTTTATTGGTTCCCTCTATTGCCCCATTAACTTGTGGTTTGTATGGTGATGACCGATGGTGCTCGATCCCATATTTCCTCATTAGTTCTGATGTGGCTCCTTGGAATTGAACCCCATTATCCGATACGATGTGATGTGGGATGCCATATCCGGCGAATATATGCTTTTCTATAAACTTGGCCATCTTCTTAGCGGTGATGTTGGTGTAAGATTCAGCTTCCACCCATTTTGAAAAGTAGTCGACTGCTACTATAATGAATCGATGTCCATTATTCGAGTTTGGTCTAATCTTCCTGATAATGTCGATTCCCCACGCTGAGAATGGCTAAGGAATAGATAAGTTACGGAATTCGGATGGGGGTAGATGATTGATGTCACCATATATCTAGCACTCATGGTACTGTCGTACTTCTGATACACAGTCTGTGACCATTGTTGTTCAATAATATCCCTGGTGTTGTATTTTCTTAGCCAGCGTTATCCCATTCATGTGTGGATCGTAATCTCCCACGTGCATTTGTCTCATTGCCAACAGTGCCTCCTGTTCTGTGAGACATCTCAACAGCATTCCTTCTGATGTTCGTTTGAACAGGTCCCCTTCTACTAGATGGAACTAGGTCGCTAACCACCGTAATGAGGTTCTTTCTGAGTCTGTTGCACCTTCTGGGTATTCCCCGATCTGTAAAAATTTGACAATGTCGAAGGACCAATTCCCGATAGCTTATCGATCCTCCGTTTCCACTAGGTGACAGTAGAAGGGTTCTTTGGCCGTTTGCAGTACAACCGGCTTGATTGACTGAGTTCTAGGGCCTTCTAACATTTATGCTGGTGTAGCGAGTGCATCTACCATTTGGTTTTCATCCCTGGGCACGTGTTTGAAGATGCATTTGGAAAATTTTTGTCAGATTTTCCATACTGCTTCTACTCATGGATGGAGTGATTCTTCTCTTATTTCCCTGTCGCCAGTGACTTGCTTAATAACCAGAACTGAGTCTTCCACCACTGATACTTCTCTTGCCCGTGCCTTTCGAAGTGCCTCTAACCCAAATAGGCAAGCCTCATATTCTACCCCGTTCTTTGTTACTAGGAATTCCAATCCTTTGGAAAGGGGTATAACTTCATTTTACGGTGTTATCAATATAACACCTAGGCCTGCTCTATTTCTGTTCATCGCATCTTCGAAGAACATTTTCCACTCTGCACCGGCATCCTCTATCAATGCTAGTTGCTCATCTAGAAATTCTAGATTTTCAATGTAATCAGAGTCCAATGGTTGATTTGCCAGAAATTCTTGACTGCTCGTCCCTTGATGACTTTTTTGGTCACATATTCGATGTCGAATTCAGATAGTAGCAATAACCATCCCGAGAGTTTTCCGGCTAGTGTTGGTGACTGGCATAAGTACTTTATCAGGTCAATCTTTACGATGGCTTTTATATGATAAGATTGGAAGTAATGTCATAGTTTCTTTGTCAACCAAACCATCATTGTGCAGATTTTCTCCACCAAGGTGTAGTGTGACTCATACTCGAGTAATTTCTTGCTCAAGTAGTATACTGCGTGTTCACTTCTGTCTTCGTGTTCTTGCAACAGCATGGCTCCAACCGATGACTCCTCAATTGTTAGGTATAGGATCAGGGGCTTTCCAGGTTCCGGTGGGTGGTGGATAGGTGGGCTTAGTAAGTATTGTTTGATTTTGTCAAATGCTACCTAGCACTAATCGTTCCAAACTATTGGTTGGTCCTTTCGAAGTAGTTTGAAGATTGGATCGCAGATGGTAGTGAGTCTGGTGATGAATATGCTTACATACTGTAGAGACCCTAGGAAAGATCGGACTTCTTTCTCAGTTTTTGGCTCAAGCATATCCCTGATGGCTTTGCTTTTATTAGGATCCATGTCAATTCCTTTTTGGCTGACTATATGCCCTAGGAGCTTCCCTGATGTGACCTCGAATACACACTTTTTTGGGTTCAAGCGTAGATTATCCTTCTCGATTCTGGTGAGAAACTTATCTAAGACAACTGGATGCTCCTCCCTGGTGTTGGATTTAACAAGCATATCATCCACATAAACTTCCACCTCCTTATGGATCATATCATGCAGGAGGGTTGTGACAGCCCACTGATATGTTGCACCAGCATTTTTCAAACCAAATGGCATTACCTTGTAGCATTATATGCCCCATTCAATGATGAATGCTGTCTTGATCTTGTCAATTATAACCATTAGTATCTAGTTATAGCCTGAGAAGCCATCCATGAAGGAATACATGGCTGCCCTTGCTACGTTGTCGACTAGTACATTGACGTGGGGTAGTGGAAATCATCCTTTGGGGAGGCTTTGTTCAGATCCCTGAAGTCCACACATATTCTGACCTTACCATCTTTCTTTACTACTAGGACAATGTTGGCTAGCCACATCGGGTATTCAACCACTTCTAAGAATTTAGCTTCAATTTACTTTGCCAGTTCAGCCTTGACCTTTTCTGCCCATTCTGGCCTTAAGCGACACAGTTTTTGTTTTACCGGCTTGATCCGAGGGTCAGTTGGGATACGGTGTTCTGCGATCTGTCTATCTACTCCAAGCATGTCCTCATATGACCAAGAAAACGCTGCCACGTAACATTTAAGTACATTCGTGATCTCTCTTTTTTCTTCAGGAGTCAAATCATTGGAAATTGTCACCATTTTTGGTGACTCATTTGTACCCAAGTTAATTTCATTTAATGATGTGTCATGAATTTTAAAGACATTATATGTATGATCATATGAATGCATGGTGCCGTCAGGTAGAACATCAAACAAGTAAGCAAAATTATCGTACTTCATTGAATGAGCCTCGTAGGCAAAATTGTCAAAGACATCAGATATATTCATTATTACATCATCAATTTCCTCCTTCACAGGCCGAGGGGCTTCAGTTGTTGCAGCAGCAGGTGCGTCAGTAGTAGGCTCTACCTCAAGAGTGGTCTTCATTAGCTTTTCGATAAGGAGCTTGATAATGCTTGGTAGATCTTGGTCTCGCGCATCACCTTTCTTCATTAGCTCGTTAACAGCAATGGTGAAAGCTGCCATTGCATCTTCCAGTATCACACCTTTTCCATATTTCTCAGTCGGGGTTATTGCCAGGGTTGGTTTCTCTTCCAGCTCAACATCAACAAGGGACTCAATCAGATGGCCGATTGTGAAGTCAAATACATCATTGAATATTTCGAGTCCTTTGACTTTCTCCCCATTCAGGATCATCGATTCCTGCTCTCACAGGTATGCCTTAGTGCCTTCTGCCTCGCAGACACTTACCATGTTATAGAATATGGGCCGTTTGTGCTTGTACATTTTCATGCTAGGGGTGAAACCCAGACCTAATCTAGGTGTGATAAGAATAGGGTCGATGGCCCTAATAATCCCCTGATGATGTTTTTCCAAACCTTTTCCAGGGATAAAACCTTGCTTCTTCATTTGAGTTCTCAAGCTCCCAGGGAAGAAGTGATATCCCTTCGGAGTTCCACGCCCCTTCTTCTTTTCTTCAGTGGCCATTGCCACCCTCAACCCTTGCATTGCTCTCTCCTCAAATGCAGCAACCGCCATCATTGATTCCTCATCAGCCTCGATCATCACCGACCTCCCTTTATGAATAAGCTTTATCTTCTAGTGCAAAGTAGAAGGGACTGCCCCTATTGCAAGATCCATGGCCTGCCTAGAAGTAATGAATAAGTTACTGGAATATCCAGCATAGTGAACTTCACATTTGAGGTCACTCCTCCAGCGGTGACCTCTGCTTCAAAGCTGCCTACTACACCCATCTTCGAATCATCGTAGGCTCGGATCACTATGTTAGATTTGGCGAGCATATCCTCCCTTAACCCTAGGTGAGGTAGGACCTTAAGAGGATAGAGATTGAGAACCGAGCCATCATTTACCATTACACATGGTATAGCGTGATCGAAAATTTGAACCCTGATAAATAAGGCTCAATTATGCAGTCCCAGTTCTTACGGCAGTTCTGATTGATCAAAAGTTATGGACGACATCTGAGGGGGGACAATTCCTTCCTTGATGGAAGCAAACATCTCGATTACTAAGGTTGTAGGTGTGGTAGGCATTTCCATCAACCTCTTAACTAAACCCATCCTATGTTTTTGCGATGTCTCAAGCAACCTCCAGATACTGTATTTGGCTTGAGTTCCCTTCAACTGATTTATCAACTGGTCTATGTCTAGCATGTCTTCGTCCACCTTTGGGGGGAGAGGTGGCTCAGGCTATTCCCTCGTTATTTCCTCCGGCTTGGAATCATTGAGCTGTACAATCTCATCCCTTCTGAAATCTCTACCACTCCAAGTAACCCTTAGTACTCCATTCTCCATCACTCTTGTTTCCCTGGAATTGACCCAAGGGTACTGGTCATATCCATCCTCTGTTTGGCCACGTCGCCCCTTCAACTTGTAAGAATCCAAGCTTATTGGCTTCTTCCCACCAGAAATAATCTCACCTTCAGCCGAGGTTCCTTCTTCAGGTTTCCTTTTCCTTCTCAACTTAGGGACATATACATCAAGATCAATGGGCACCCCTGTTGGTGCTTTCCCAGATTCGACCTTCATTGTGTCCCTCTGTGGTTTACCTTCCTCTGTTGAGAACACTTCTGCCAAAAGATCATCCTCGGTGCCTTCATCTTCATCAAACTCTACGTTCACCACCAAGTTAGATCGAGATAACATCGCTAACATAGAATCGGTGGGTATTCCTGATCCTACTACATGAACATTACGGTGTTTGGTTATTATCTCCCTGTCGAGATGATGAGCGTGAAAAGATAACTCATCAAAATCTGGGACTGCCAGCCTTGACAAATGATAGCGATACCAATCCCGGGATCCACCTATTATCAATTGTACTACAAAAAGCTTAGATGGTCTTGGCACCACCACTAGATAGATAAACATCCACCGCTTTACATAGCCGGTGAGCAATTCTCCTTCCCTTTGTACAGAAGTGAGCAGATCTCGCATGGTTTGTTTCAGAGGTTCTAAAAATGCGAACTCCGTCTGGAACTCTGCAGAGATGTAGTTCCAATTACTCTTAGTCTCAACCGACTGCATTTCATACTAATGACTTGCTACTCCTGCTAGTGAGCACGAAAATAGTGTAGCTATCATGTTTTGAGAGAGGCCCTGTGCTCGATATAAGATATAAAACTTGGACAAGTGGGAAGACGGTGAGTCATTCCCATTAAAAACTGACATACTGGCTAAGCTAAAACTAGCCCTTGGGACTTCTTCCCGTTCTCTAATCACTCGATTGCTTAACTCAGATTCAAGCATCTCCATCACGTTGTCTAAGTCCATCCCCGACTCAATCGCCATCACATACTCCTCTCCTCTACCGGTTGGCACTTCTCTTGACTGTTCTCTCCCTACGCGAAGGGGCGTAGGTTTCTGGTCGGTAAATACGGCATCCCAATAAGGTTAATCTCAACAGCTTTAATCTTACCCCCGCATCCTCGACTGTTAGACTCTTCCTCCAGCATATTCAAAATCCGATTAGGATAGCTTCCTGACCCAACCATCATCACAAATTCTCGAAGCCCTTCAAACAGGCAGCTTAGGACCTTTCGCTCTTCTAATCCTGAGTTAATCATTCCTACCCTCACCTCAAAATTCAGCAAAGGGTATTCTTCATGCTAGGCTTGAGTGTAGGTTCATGGATGACCTTATCAGCCACCAGTTTCTGAATAGCTTTCAGCAGCTCCTTGCAATTATTTGTACGGTGTCCCGCGACCACATGATAATGGAAATAATTGTTCTTTTCTTCCGGCCTGGGAGGGACATGCTTCTTCAAGCTATCCAACTGATTAAGTTCATGCAGCTTGATGAACAAGAATCCCAAATTAGCAGCATATGGCGAGATGCCATGATATTCTTCCTTTGGCAGTCTAACAGCGGCAACCTTTTCTTCCTTCACCAATTGTATTATCGGTTGCTTCGCCTTCACCTACACTAGGTTGGAATCATTCTTCCTGTAATAGGGCTTAGCAACCTGTTGCCCTGTTTTCGCCTCCATGGCATCATAGCGTTCTATCTTCTTAGCCCACAAGAAAAATTCTTGATAACTATGGAAAGTCTCAGATCCCAGCCTCATCCGGTAAGATGGCAGTGCACCATCTAAGAGCTTTACGATCATTTCTGGAAAAGATAGATGAGACTGTAAGCGTACTTGCATAGCCATCCATCTCTCGAAATAGGTCTTGAAATTCTCCCCTGGTTGTTGCTTCACCGCCTCCAGATTCTGGATAGTAGTGATTATCAGAGTATTGAACCCATAGTGGTCACCCATTACCTGGGACAGGCATCCCCAGTCATAGGCTATGTCTATCAGTAAATGACTGTACCATTCATTAACTGGGCTTCCCAATGTGACGATGAATAATTTGGCCATCATACGGTCACTGATCCTTAAAGCCCTCATCACATTTTGATAATGCGCGATATGTGCATGCGGATCCGTATTACCCATGTACTTTTCAAACTGGGGCATAGCGAAGGTCGGTGGCAAAGTATCCTCATCCCCAACTATGGGCTACATTGGGATCGCACCCCTCCGCCCCTGCACATGAGTGGCCAGGAACTGTCTCCACAGTTCAGCCATTCCAGGATGTTGAAGGATATTGTTTGGTGTCTCCAAGAAGCCTCCATACTACGAACTAGGGTAGTATTTCCCTTGACCTTGAAATGTCTAAGAAGGTCCGCCCTAGCTGGGCATTGAGGGCTGAGCCACCCCTTGAATAAAGGGAATGTAATTAGAAGAGGGCTTGATTTCTGAAGGCCCTGGCACCCTTGGTGCAAACGAAGCATGCCCCGGCTACCCCGGGAAGAACTGGCCTCCCACTTGTGGCTCATACACTGTCTACAGCTGACCCTGCCCAAAACCGAACTAATGGAAGTTTGGGGTAACTGTTGCAGAACTCGAGAATACAGAAGCGGAAGATGACGGTTCCTCCAGGTAGGATTATGGCATAGACATTTGGCACTACATCATTTACCCTCTGCTTGGGCTATCTAGTTCTAGTGTGACGATTGAGGATTGACAGAAACTGGTCACTATTGGTGAAGGCATTCATTGCAGTCTCAATCTTGGCGCTCACCGACGATTGGTTAGCTTGTGGGTTCTGACCTGCCTCGAGAGCTTGATCATTGGTCACATTCTCTTCTTGTTGCTGAGCCATGTTATGGAAGTTATGTAGAGTGTTTTGTTCTAAATCCAAGCTAGAGTCGGTGTACAGAACTCCTTCTTGGTGAGCTGTGGTTGGGGAGATGTGGATCAACCGGCGAGAAACCCTGTTCCAAGCCTTAAGGTAAATCGGCTTTTTCCTGGCTGAAATACACATGGAGATTGTTAGGGAATGCATGTAAGATCATGGGGGCATGATTGATGTGTGAAATGTTTATTGTTATGGCTATGGAAAAAGGGTTAGCGTGCCATGATGCGAGATAGAAATCATATACAAAAAGAGCAGAATCGTTAGTCCATGAGATAAATGAAGGCCCATTGGTTTTGAGATCCATACTCTATCCTAGGGATAATGTGAAATGAAGTGACCTAACTACCTGTGTGGTGATAAGTAAAAGGTTCGAGAACTAAAGTTAGTTCTCTTGGTGTTCGGGTGACAGTGTGACATACCCTAACGAAAATAAAAAAATGTATGGAAATAACTACCATATGCAGCATATAGATGAATATTTTGGTTCTTTTACCCCATTGGGGCAGGGCCTTAGATGTCAGTGGACATCATCATAAAAGGTATGTAGTGATGCATGAATATTTTGGGTGAAAAGTAGGGTTAATACATCAATTGGGATATCTTTTGTATTCATGTTTACCTCGTGTAGGCTTTTGGTGTGTACAGTCACCCCAACAGGGCTATAAGTCGGATGCCAAGTGGACATCGTATAAGGATTTGGGTAGGCTTATCTTAAGAGTCGGGCATCATGTGGACATCGTGCTAAAACTTGGGTTGAATGATGCTACATGATTCTAGTTGGTTTCATGTTATCCTAAGGTGACATGATCTCAAGTGTCAACTAAGTCTTAAGCATGAATGACATCAGATCATGTTCAATATGAGTGTGTGTGTTCAAGTGTCTGCACTAAGATTCGTGGTTAGCATGACACATTTGTACAATGCATGATGAATTGTAAAGCGGTAAACATTTATCACGTAGCACACAATATCTTTCTTCCAATCATACAACTCCCATGCATAGGATTTTTGGCTAGTCTCTATCCTAAGTTTGGTTCATCTTAGTACCACAAGGATACTAAGGAGCGCACCTGCAGGAAAATATAATGCATGATCGCGTGTTTGGGTAACACCCTAGGGAAAATACCTACGACTTATTTACATGAGGGTTTATAAATGGGTTGTTGATGTAGAAGGTTCTTGTTGCACTGAAATACACTCAAAGCCTCTCCCCAAATAGGTTCTAACGAGGGAGGTACATGTGATATGGCAATAAGTGCTCCACTCGCTCAAGTACTATCTTTTCTTAGGGAGGCAGATTAGTACAAGAGAAAGCTTCACGGTAATAGGGGTACCTTAGACTTATGGGCTAATCCCTTCTACTGCAATGTGTTATTATGAATATGTCAAAATTAAGAGAAAACGGAACAATGTGATCAATAATTTTTGGTACTTATCCAAAATCTAAAACCTTTAAAAAAACAAGTTTTAGAAAAAAAATCCCCAGCGGAGTCGGCACTATGAGCGGGCGACATTCAGCGATGGGCTGAGAGAGCACAGTTTCATAGGCACGGTCCATTGGGGTGTTTAAAAAATGAATCACCTGGTTGGGGACCCGAAAAAAAAGAAAGGTTGAAAGAGAAAGCGAAAAATGTTTTAGATCGGTTCGAACCCGAATCCGTCATCTCTTAGTGTGGAGTCGCCACCTGGATTAGCTCTTTCCAGGAATTAGAGTCCTGTGAGGCTTAACGTCCGGGGGACGGCCCACTAAGACACAGAGATTCGGGTCCGGGATAAGTTGCTTATTTCTTAAGTGATCACATTATATTACATCTACAGAAAACTGTATTTTCTTAATTGTGCATATTCGCACTTAGGTCATTTTTAGATTTTACATGCATGATTCACGTATAGAAAAAGCAATAAATCCATCCGCAAAATAGTAAGTAAATGCGGAAAATAAAAATTAAAAGGCTTCCAAAAATAGGGGATGCAACTGTCGGCTAACCTATTAATTACATTTCTAAAAAAAATTGAAATTGCCATACCCGAAGGAAAATTAAAATCCTAAACATACATCTAATCCTAATCTACCTGCATCCACAAAGGTTAGCACAGGGAATATCACGTATGTTCAATTTTGAATTTGGCGAGGCTCTTGTGGCCTAAAGAATGAAAATCAATCGCGGTAATGTGTTTGTTATTTAAATAAAACAATTCATTTAATTAACACGTTGGTTGCTCATTTTAATTAATGAATTTGCTCGCATGGTGAATTGATGAGGGCTGTGATCCAGGAATATGTTTTATTCCCTTCGTGGGGGTGTTCTAACATATATTTCCTTTTAGTAAAGAAAAATAGATAAAGAAGTATTACAACACTTGTATAAAATAAAGAATATTAAAAAAGGATAAAATTCCTAGGTTCAGAAGTGAAATCAGAAGAAAAAGATAAATACCGAAATCACGGAAATTGCAGTTCTAGGAACTCAGAGGCTTACCCTTACGGATTGAATCCACTTCGAAGATATCCAATTGGCCATTGAAAATCCTCCTTGTCCTTTAGTTTAGGTAAAAAATTGTGTTGAAAAGTCCAAAAATTTTCATCTTAATTCTTGGAAGCAGTTATGAAAGTTATAATGTTATCTGTAAATTTTTCAGGGCCCTGATTATCTAAAAAAACCCGAGTATTTATAGGAGAAATACCGAAAATCCAAAAAAGGTAAGTTTTTCCGGTGAGGGGTCTCACCAGAAAAGAAAAGTCCGGCGAGGCTCCTCACCGCGACTTTGGCGAGGGAGCCTTACCAATCTTTGGCCAGACTTGCCTCGCCGAAGCCTTTTGACGAGGTTTTGCCTCGCCCACCTTTGGCAATGCAGTCCCCCAGATCTGGTTTTCCACAACGTTTTATGTATTTTTTTGTGTATTTTATATTTTTTAATTAATTAAATAATTTTATTGAAAACGTCCTTTTGAATTTAGAGACGAGAAGGATTCCCATTCAGATGAATCAAGATACTAAAAAATTGTTTGATTTATGGATAAAATCTCGAAAAAGTCATCATCATCGAACGTGAGAGCTGGTACAAAATCCCGTGCTCGCACAAAGTAAAGTTGTAAGGTATGCAAGTGAAAGCTAAAGTTGATCAAACCGTTTCCACTCTTTTATGGGAGTCGTCAATTCCCACAATTCCTGCGTCTACTTTGAATTCGGTCTCGATTCATACAGAACCTTCGCTAGGATGCTATTCTTTGTGAATATCGAATAAATGAATGTTGAAGAACAAAAACTTTTATTGTAAGTGCTTTTCAATTACACTCATACAACAATCGCTCGAATTTGTAGAAAAATCTAGTGATCGAAATAAGAATCGAATCACTGATACATTTTTCTCACTAACACTTTGAACGTAGCGAAATCTATATAATTTTCACCCTTTATCTATGCATACATGTTACACACGCACACTACCATTCATTGCCCACGAAATTGGTTGTTTTGGGACACTATTTATTGAGTGCGAAGGGTTGCTCCTATCCAAATGAAGAGTCATGTCAATTGGCGAAGAGTTGCATCACTTCAATGTGATTGGATGCAAGGTTTCATCCTCATCTTCAATGGAAAAGCTCCTTTTCATGATTGGATTGCTTCGAAAAGGTGTTTTTTCATCTCACAGTTGATGGCGGTTGATCATTTTTATCCGACAGTTAAAAGTTGAGAAGAGTTGACCAAAAAGCATCATAGGTCACGAGCGAGATATACATGTCGCTATCATGAACAATAGTTGGTAACTTTCTGTTTGTGAAGGATGACAAGTTACGACTGCAAATGGGTGTCATGATCGTGACATGTGCTTTTCTTCATGATTCTTCTTTGCAACTTTGCCGATCTTTGACAACTTAGATCCTAAGCCAATTTCTTGTGTTCCACGCATTTTTTTGCACCTTTTTCACTCTTTTTACATAGAATTCCATCTTTGATCATTTTACTCCCAAGATTCACCTAGTTTTTGCACTTGCATAAAAAATAACTACATGCCACGTGAAAACTTTTATATGAAGTATAAAATGAATTTAAATCATTTCATTTTATAAGTAAAGATATCATGATAATAAGTGTAATTATACACTTATCAATGCCATATGTCTCAATTAGATCGCTGTTGCCCATTGGCACTGAACACAATACCACATACAATGTGGTGAGGCATCATGTAGTGTGTAAAGAAATTCTCTTCAGTGAACTCAACCATCTTCTTGGCAGTTATGTTGATGAAAGACTAGGCCTCTACCCACTTGGAGAAGTAGTCGACCTCCACAATGATGTGCTGATGCCCATTAGTCGAAGAGTGTCGAATCTCACCAATAATATCAATCCCCCATACCACGAATGGCCAAGGAGTTGAACGATTGTAGAGATCTGACAGAGGAAAATGACTAATATCCCTATATATTTGGCATTTAAGACATTCCTTCATTTCGAAGATACAGTCGGTTATCATTGTGGTCCAAAAATAACCTTGGAACTGGATTTTCTTTAATAGGGAGAAACCATTCATGTGAGGGCTGTAGCTCCTCCATGGATATGATTATTGACTAGAGAAGCCACTAATTTCAGAAAGACATCGCAAAAGCAAGCCATCGCCAGTGCTTAAAGAGATCTTCATCGACGATTCTAAACTGAGTAGCCAGCAAACACGAAGATAACCATTTTTGAGTTTGATGCCCTTAGTGGGAATTCCCCATCTTGAATCAAATGGACTATATCCCTATACTAACAATTCTCATCTATGCTGATAGAGATAGAGATGGCGTGTTAATAGAATGGCTCTTTTCATGATTGAAGGATGACATGCTTGATTAATTAGGTTGGGGATCTTCCCACAGGAATCCACCATTTGGTTCTCATCTCAGGGAACATATCGAGATAGACAATTCTTGAATTTTATGGTTAATTCCCAAACTGCATCGAGATAAGCTCGAAGGGATCTTCCTTGATTTCCCCATCTTCGATAACTTTCTGAATGGCTAGGGCAGAATCGCTAATGATAGTGACTTCTGCTTCCCTGACATTTCTTGAAGCTTGCACGAAAGAGGCATGCCTCATATTCTACCCCTTAATTGGTGATGGGAAATTCAAGGCACTTAGAGAGCAAGATGACTTCATTCTGCGGCATCACCATGATAACTCTGAGACTTGCCCCTTGATGATCCATAGCCCCATCAAAGAATATTGTCCATTCTTCATTCACTGACTCAATGGTCGCTAGCTACTTATTGAGAAAACCTAACTTCTCAACATAGTCAGAGTCAAGGGCTTGATTTGTGAGGAATTCGATGACCGCTCGACCTTTGATCACCTTCTTCGTGACATATCCAATATCGAATTCAAAGAGGAGAAGCACCGACGAGAGAGTTTACCGGGCTAATGTCGGTGATTAGTATAGATCTTAATCAAATCAATCTAAGCCATTACTTAGATTCGGTATGAATGGAAGTAGTGCCTGAGCTGCTTAGTGAGCCAGACCATTGTCACACAAGTCTTCTCAATTATCGTGTATCGACTTTCATACTCAAGAAGCTTCTTGCTCAGATAATACACTGCATGCTCGCGCTTATCTTATTACTCTTGGATAAGTATTACCCCTACTGAACACTCTTTGATATCCAGATAGAGTATGAGAGGCTGGTCGGGAGTTGGTGGCTTCAGAACTGGCGAATTGATCAAATAAGTTTTGATTCTGTCAAAGGTCTACTAACACTGTTCAATCTAAACGATTGGTTGCTTCTTCTTTATAACTCTACTATGGCTCGTAGATGGGGAAAAGCTGTCATAACCTTGAGGGATTTTGGCTTCAAGCCACTTCGCTACTTTTGTCCATTTTAAATGCACTCGATGAAATTTTTGCTTAACTTGTCTGAACTTTGGATTAGTCAAAATTCTACGCTCTAAAATAGCTTTGGAAAAGCTCGATATGTCTTCATGTGACAAGGTAAAAGCGTTCACGTGACGTCTAAGCACATTTTTAATCTCTCTTTTTTTACCAGGGTTTAGATCACTAGATATAGTTACCTTTTTAGGTGATTTATTGGTACCAAAGTCAATTTCATGCAAAGACATATCATGTATGCTAAAAGTGTTATATGTAGACTCATATGAATGCATGGCACCATCAGGTGAAACATCAAACAAGTAAAGCAAAGTCCAAATATTTCATAAATATAAAAGGTCTTATATATAAAGTTTATCAAATAAAAATTACATTAGAATAATCTCTTCTTCCTCCATAAGCGGAGGTTATTCCTTGGCGATGGCAATAATAGAGTGGTAGAGTCTAGATGACTGGAGTAAGAGCAATAATCTTGCTTGATGGAACAACATGATGAGGATCAATGATAGGAGTAATATCCATCAATATTTCCTTCATAGGGACACTTACAGGGGTAGGAGCAGTAACCATGGTAGTAAAGGTGTGGATGGCCGGAGAAATTGTTAAAAAGAGGTGACATCCATATTGTTTGAGGTAGACCCTCCAGAAACCATCTAAGAATAGACCTTATGACCTATAGGTTCAAATTTCCCCTTGCATAGCTCTTGGTTGCATTTGTGCACATTGGACAAGTCACAAAAAGTAGGCTCCTTATGCTTATTGCATTTTTTACGAGGAGCGAATCCAGTCCCACACGGGGTACGAGGAACTCAGGTTCTTTAGTTCTTGAGATACTCTGGTGATTTTGGCTTAAGTATGTCTTAGGGGTAGGGGTGTGGCACTTCATCATTTTTCTCACATTCTTGATGAATTAATCATGCTTAGTTGATATCTCATTTTTAGCTTGGGGAGGCAAATTTTTGATAATGTTTGGCTTCAAAGTAGGAGCTAAAAACTTTTCTTCCTTGATAAACTTCTAAATATCCCTAAGTAGGGTTTCATAATTGTTCATGTGATGGCCCACCTCTACATGATAAACACAGAAGTTCTTCCATTCACTAGCACTTGGTTGGATAAAATGGCTTCAAGTTTCCCATGATCCCAAGCTCTCGAAGCTTTGATAAGATTCGAGATAGAGTATCAACATACGGGGAGATACCAAATATATCTCCTTTTGAATTTTGAGCAACATTCACATCAACAGGTTTTGCAATTTGGATCATAGCTTGTTTTCTTTTTAGAAAAGAAGCAGATGTTGCTTCTTTGGTAGTCCCTTGGTACCCCATCCCTCCAAAGTTTGAGTTGGAGGTTTGCTCATCCGTGAGAGCTTTTCCAACTTCTCGACTTTGATAAGCACATCATTGTCACTAGAATACTCATAAATCCCTAAGCATACTCTATAGAATGGAAGTGCTCCATCGAGGAGCTTCACAATTGCCTTTGAGAGATAAAGTCTATCCCTTAGGTAGACGTACATAGCCATCCATCTTTTATAATACAAATTGAAAAGCTTTCCTTGCCCTTTCTTGATTGCTTCTATATTTTCATCGCAGCTTGATAATTCATGATGTGAGAGTGCGAATCACTCACTCCTTTGTAACGCATTAGGTCCGGTATGAAAAAATCATCCGGGACCCAATCTTTATCAGTTGAGGAGCTAGTTGGTTGAGGATGAGTAGGAAGAGGACTATCTTGTGAGGCTAAGAATTGCTACTATAAATTAGTCAATTCGGGAGAACATCCATGTGGAGTGGGTCCCTCGACCCCTTGGGTGAAGAGCTCATGGTTTTGAGTTTCGATAGCTGCCAGGTGAAAAAGAGGAGGCTGGACTTGAGTCGAGTCCTACGACGACACAAGGAGCTGCGGTTGATTCCATGATTGTTGGAAACCTTAAAATTGATTCCCAAAGATAACTGGTTCATTGTAAGAATTCTAAAATTGAGGTGCCCCTAGAATGGGCGCAACTAAGGGTTGAGAGTTGGATTTTATCATAGATGGCATAAGAGTAGATAATTGTGCCCGAGAATACCACATTCAAAAAGTTAGCAAAGGCATTACCAAACTAAATCGTAAACTATGGTTGAAAAGCAGTTCCAGAAGGACATTGGAAAGAATAGTTAGATATGGCTTGCCCAAACACTTCGAATGGAAAGACATTTCGAGAATTGGGGCGGCTCTGATAGTCGACCACTGACCTTGCTGAAGATGTGAAAAGTGGCCCAAGCTGGTCATTAATTGATGCTGAGCCTGATGATTTTGATAGGACTAAAGCATAGAGGGATGCCCTCGATTGATGAGTGGGCGAATTCGAGAATAACCCAATTGAACATCCCCATGGGTAGATTGACCATTAGCAAGAGGGGAATCTAATTTAAAAATGTGATCGAAATTTCTCTCCTTTAAAAGAAGAGCCCTCACAAAAGCTTGAAGAGCTGCTTGAAACTGAGGATTAGCTAGTATTCGGGTCATCACTACCTCTAGATCTGACCCATTGCCGGACCGAGGTCCTCCCCCAGATGGGAGTTGATCAACTACTGATGCTTACCTTAATGGCTCGCATCCTCTCCTAGTAGAATAACCATACCAGAAAGAAAAAACTGATTAGATTGATCAATGCCTACAATAGACCCCTCTCTTATAGAAAATAACATACTACCCTCTCGAATGGCACTTGGCGACAATCGAAAGAGACGCTCCTTAGGACTCACTCAAGCTGGATGCTAGATAAGATTGGGTTAGGTCATGCATGTTTTGATGCTTTAAGTATTTATGATTCCTAAAGGTTTTTTGAATGCTCATGAAATGATGAAATGATATCCCAACCTTTAAGTGACGAGGTCAGGAGAGATCAATGTGATCTCTCAAGGGATGAGCTTGAATGCGATGAAGTGAAGTGTGATGCTGTGTTTTTAGTCTGGGTGAGGAAATAATGGAAATTGTTGGTCCTAAAAATAACAGAAAGGGGGGGGGTGAATGCATTTCTTGGTTTCTTTTTAAGGTTTGTTAAAACATTTTACCAAGTTATGTTTTTAGATGCTTGTTGAGTTAATAAAGCTGAGCTAAGTCTAAAAATAATAAACTTCTCAACTTTGTCGACATAGTTTGTCTTCAATCGCTGCTGAGTACTTTACTCAGCTTGGATTAGTTTTCAAGAAAAACAAGTTAAATAGATAGAATGATGGATGAGATAATTGTAATAAAGGCAAACAGGTAGGGTTAGAACTTTTACACCTGAGATTTTATCCAGGTTCGACCCCTAGCCTACCTCTAGTCCTCGTATTCCTTTTCGAGCTTAATAAACTAGTGATTTATTCTTTCCTTAGGCGGAGAAGCCTTTACGGTGGGTAGAAATGATTTACATAAATTACCCTCCTTTCTAACTACCTCTCAAACTCAATTTAGGTACCCATCCTAAACTAACACTCAGATTTATCAAAAAGATGCAAACGGAGGAATTAAACTTATAAAAATGTTGAATCCTTTACAATGTTAAATCTTAAGTGATATTCTCTTTATTATAAACAAATATAGAAAATTAGTGTTTGCTAATTGCTTGATTTGGAATTTCTTAAAGCTGGGAGTATTTGAACAGAATTTCAACTCCTAGAGAAATTTGAAGGTGATTCACCAAGTTTGAATGTCTGCTCTAGTCTTCTATTCATAGTTGAAGATCTTGGAATTAGCCATTGCAAACTTCTCATCTTGATAACTCTTCAACTTTTCTTCTCTTCAAGTCTTTCAAATTTTCCCATTGGAGACAAATTCCAGGATGTTTAGAGATAGAGATTTCGAATGTTGAATCGTGAGATTAATCAGTTAATCCAAAGTGTCTAAATATCATTTGTCTTTAAGCAATCCATTTAGATAGAGAGGCATGTGAGATGCAACGTGGAATTCTATAAATCATTGACTTGCTGACGTTGTAGAGTTACGCAGAGACACTGAGAAGCAGCGCATACCATAGGATTCCTTTTGTCTTGAACTTTAGTGAGAAATCTCCAACATTATGTACTAACACATTTTGTTTGTGAAGACTACTGGAATATTTTCTTTGGTTTCAGAATATTTTCTCCTGAAAAGAATCAAAGCAATATTCTGTTTCTCACAGAAACTATTAGTCGCACATGTGTCATTTAATTCTCTAAGTGTCAAAGTAACTCAGTTCTTTTTTTTGATAAAAAAGCTAACTCAGCACAACTGAGTAAATATCTTATACACTATGTAATACTAAGATTCACTCAACTTTTCTTACTCTAAGCCATAACTTCATTAATTACTCAGTAAACTGAGTTGTTTTCCCTTAAACAAACTCAAGTAAGCTTCATTAATTAAGAGTATACTTAGTATTCAATTAATTTCACTATCCTAGTCAATTTTTTTATTTCCAAAATGTTTTAAGTACTGTGAGGTACTATTAACTTGGGTTTAACAGTAATGCCTTAACAAGGTAACAATCTTATTTTACGACAACTTGAGGTGTGTGAACCTTTATTTTTGGGTAAAACAATGTGTTATACCCTTATATTGTGTAAATTGATGAATGAAATGATGTTTGTGTTTATTTGAAATCTTGGCGGTGATATTGGTGTAAGACTCGGCCTCTACCCATTTCGAAAAGTAGTCGACCGCTACCACAATAAACTGATGTCAATTAGTCGAACTAGGCTGAATTTCGCTAATGATGTCGATGCTCCATGCTGAGATTGGCCAAGGAGTAGATAACTTATGAAGTTCGGATGGGGGTAGATGGTTAATGTCACTGTAGATCTAGCATTCGTAGCACTTTCTCACTTCAAACACGTAATCTGAGACCATCATTGTCTAAAAATAGCCCTGATGTTGAATCTTCTTTGCAAGTGCCAACCCATTCATGTGGGATCTACAATCTCCCTCATGCATTCATCGGATGACCAATAGTGCTTCTTTTTCAGTGAGACATCTTAGTAGTAATCCTTCAGATGTGCGTTTGAACAAGTCCTTATCGACTAATCTAAATTGTACTACAAATCGTCACAAGGAGGTTCGTTCTGAGTCTGTCACTCCTTTTGGATATTCTCCCATTCGTAAGAACTTCTCAATGGCAAGGAACCAACTGCTTGTGGCTTGTTCATCTTCGGTTTCCACTAGCTGATAGCAGAATGGTTCTTTGGCTATTTAAAAGATAACTAGCTTTATTGGTTGGACTTGGGGAGCTTCCCACATTGATGCCAGTATAGTAAGTGCATCCCCCATTTGGTTTTTGTCCCTTGGAATGTGTTTGAAAACATAGTTCGTAAACTTTTGCGATGCCTTCCAAATAGCTTCTACTTAGGGATGAAGTGATTCCTCTCTGATTTCCTAGTCTTTGGTGACTTATCTAGTAACTAAGGCGGAGTCCCCAACTACTAAAACTTCTTTTGCTCACACTTTCCTAAGTGCCTTTAACCCAAATAGATAAGCTTTGTATTCTCCACCATTATTCGTCACTGGGAATTCTAAACTTTTTGACAATAGTATTACCTCATTTTACGAGGTTATCAAAGCAACACCTAGACCAACCCCACTTCTATTCATCATGCCATCGAAGAAAATTTTCCATTCTATTTGGATTTCTTTTATGAGTCCCAATTGTTTGTCTGAGAAGTCTAGGTCCTCGACTTTATCAGATTCTAATGGTTGATTGGCCTGAAATTTTGTGACTACCCGTCCCTTGATTACTTTCTTGGTTACGTACTCGACGTCGAATTCAGGTAACAGGAGTAACCACCATGAGAGTTTCTTGGCTAGGGTTGGTGATTGACACAAGTATTTCATCAGGTCAGTCTTTACTACCACTTGGATTTTGTAGCATTGAAGTAATGGCACAGCTTGCTTGTTAGCCACACCATCGTTGTACAAATTTTCTCCTCCAAAGTGTATCGTGACTCATATTCTTGCAATTTCTTTCTTAGATAGTAGACATCATGCTCACTCCTATCTTTGTGTTCTTGGATGAGCATTGACCCAACAGATGACCCCTGGATTCCCAGATACAGAATCAACGACTTTTCAGGTATTGTTGGGTGGAGGATTGGTGGATTTATCAAGTATTGCTTAATCTTATCAAAAGAAATATGGCAATGATCATTCCAAACCAGTGGTTGGTCCTTTCTTAATATCTTAAATATCGGTTCATAGATTATGGTGAGCATGGTGATGAATTTGCTGACGTACTTTAGGGATCCCAGAAATTAATGGACTTCTTTTTTCATTTTTGGTGTAGGCATTTCTTTGATGGCTCGGCTTTTGTCAGGGTCCATTTCAATTCCTTTGTGGCTGACTATGTGGCCTAGAAGTTTTCTGGATATCACCCCGAATATACACTTCTTCGGGTTCAGATGCAGATTGTACTTTTCAATCCTGGTAAGAAACCTATCTAACATAGTCGGGTGTTCTTCTTTGGTGTGGGATTTGACAAGCATATCGTTCATGTAGACTTCAACCTCCTTGTGGATCATGTCATAAAGCAAAGTAGTCACGGCCTAGTGGTATGTTGCCCCGACCATTTTCAACCCAAATGGCATCACCTTGTAACAGTACACACCCCATTATGTGATGAAAGCCATCTTAACCTTGTCCATTAGGGCCATTAGGATCTGTTTGTAACCTGAAAACCCATCCATAAAAGAGTACATAGCTACTTTAGTTGCACTGTCGACTAAAATGTCTATGTGGGGTAGGGGGAAGTCATCCTTTGGGAGGTTATATTCAGATCTCTGAAATCCACGCGGACCTAACCTTACCATCCTTCTTCGTAATTGGGATGATGTTGGCCAACCATGTCAGGTATTCGACTACTTCCAGAAACTTAGCCTCGATCTGCTTTGCTAATTCTACCTTGACCTTGTCTGCCCATTAGGGTCTTAGGCGGCATAGCTTCTACTTGACTGGTCAGATTCGAGGGTCAATTGGGATATGATGCTTTGCAATCTATCTATGAACCCCAGGCATGTCATCGTATGACCAAGCAAAGGCTACCATGTTACGTCTAAGTACATTTATTATCTCTCCTTTTTCATCAGGAGTCAAATCATTGGAAATTGTCATCATTTTTGGTGATTCATTTGTATCCAACTTAACCTCATTTAATGATGTGTCATGAATGTTAAAGACATTATGTAAATGATCATATGAATGCATGGTGCCATCTAGTAGAACATCAAACAAGTTAGCAAAACTATTGTATTTCATTGAGTGTGCCTCATAGGCGTAATTATTTATGTCAAAAACATCAAAATTGTTCAAAATTACATCATCATTTTCCTCCTCCACATGCGGAGGGTTTTCAGTTATCATGACTGGTGTAGGTGCATTGGGAACCACTTTTTCCTCTAATGCGGCTTGAGTCAGCTTCTCCTCTAGGAGTTTGACAGTATCAGATATAGTCTGATCTCGGGTATCACCTTTTTTCTTCATCAGTTTGGAGATGGCCTTTGTAAATGTAACGATGACATCATTAAGCTCCTCCTCTTTCTCAAGTTTAGAGTGGATGCCTAAATAATCACTCTCATTTTCAGTCCTTTCTAGGGCAAGAACTGATTTCTCTTCAGGCAACAAGGGTTCTTCTAGCAGCTCAATCAACTTGCCAGCAATAAAGTTGAATACATCATTGAAAATTTAAAACCCTCTGGTCTTTTCCCAATTTAGAATTAAGGGCTTAGGCTCTCCCAGATATGCCTTGTTCCCCATGTCTTCATAGACGCTCACCATGCTGTAAAATAATGGCCTCTTAAATACATCTTCCTATTTAGGGTGAAACCCAAACCCAGTTCGGGGGTGACTAGAACAAGATCAATGGCCCTGATGATTCCCTGATGGTGTTTGCCTAGTCCTCTTCCTGGGATGAAGCCTTGCTTCTTCATTAATGCCTTCAAACTCCCGGGGAAATAACGGTTCCCCTTTGGAGCTTTGCACTCTTTCTTCTTCTCTTTGGTGGTCACCACCACCCTGAGCCCTTGCACTTTCCTTTCTTCAAATTCGACGGCTGCCATGACAGACTCCTCATCCACCTCAATGGTTACTGGTTACCCATTGTGAATGAGCTTGATTTTCTGGTGTGTGGTAAATGGGACTACACCGAGGGTTTGAACCCATGGCCGACCCAGTAGTAGAGAATAGGTCACTAGAATATCCAGCATCGTAAACTTGACTTTGGAGGTTACTCCTCCTGCAGTGAATTACACCTTGAAAGTCCTAACCACGCCCCTCTTTGAATCATCATAAGCTCGAATTACAGTGTCAAACTTTCCCAGCATGTCTTCTTGCAGCCCTAAGTGGGGTAGGACTTGCAATGGGCATAGGTTTAAGGCCGACCCATTGTCAACCATTATGTAGGGGATTGCATGGTAAATAATTTTCACCTTGATGGAAAGTTCTCTATTGAGTACTCCGAGTTCTTGCGGTAACTCTGACTGATCAAATGTTATAGCCGGCATTTGGTGGGGTGTAATTCCCTCCCTAATTGTAATGCACATCTCTACTACTGACGTTGTGGGTGTTTTAGGCATCCCCATCAGCCTCTTTACTAGCCCCATCCTATGTCTTTGAGAAATCTTAACCAACTTCTAAATACTATATTTTGCTTGAGTCCCCTTTAGTTGGTTCACTAGGGGGTCCACATCCAGGTCATCTTCATCCACTTTCGGAGGAAGAGGTGGTTCAGGTTACTCTTTAGTGATCTCTTCGGGAGTAGAGTTGTTGATTTTAGAGCTTCCTCCCTTCTAAAAACCCTTCCACTTCGGGTAACCCTCAATACCCCTTCTTTAATCACCCTCATCTCAGTGGGAGTTACCCATGGGTACTGGTCATACCCATCATCAACCTTGACTCGAGATCCTTTCAACTGGTAAGTGTCTAGGTTGATCGATCTTGTCCCGTACACGATAGTCTTGCCTTCTACCGAGACTCCATCATCTGGTTTCTTCTTTCTCCTAGACTTCAAAACATAAGCATCCAGGTCGATCGATACCCACTCTGGCATCTTCTTAGAGTCTACTTCCATTAGGACCCCTCAGGATTTGACCCTCTCCATTGAGAAAACTTCAATCAATAGATCCACATCCATGTTTTGCCCATTGTCAGTTAATGCATTCACCTTCAGATTGGACCTCGATAGCATTTCGAAGATCGAATTGGAGGGTATCTCTGACCCCACTACTAGAACATTGCAAACCCCCATTACCCATTCTCTGTCTAGATGATGGGTATGATAGATAGATCATAAAAAGATGGGATTATCAGCCTAGATAGATGATTGCGGTACTAACTACTGCTCCCTTTATCATCAATTGAACACCTGCTTATTCGGTCTACCTTGTCAGCATCAGTACATAGATGAGCATCTGTCATCTTAGATAGCTCATAAATGTTTCGTCATCCCTTTGTTTGCATGCAAACAGGTCTAGCATGTATTGCTTGGGTCATTCAAGGAACGAAAATTCTGACTGGAACTCTGTAGTGATGTTGTTCCATCCGATCTTAACCTGCTTCGACTGCATTCCATACCATTGGCTTACCACCCCCACCAGAGAACATGGAAACAACATTGCCATCATTGCCAGCAAAAGGTCATGCACCTGGCACAGAGTGTAATATTTGGAAATGTGGGAAGACAATGCGTCATTCCCATCAAACATAGACATACCAGCTAAATTGAAGCTGGTACTCAAAACTTCTTCTCTATGCATAACATCCTAGTTACTCGATTGTGCCTCGAGTGTATTCATGATTACAACTGGGTCCATTCCTTACCCAATCGCCATCACATATTGTTGGTTCCCATTGGGCTGCTTCTCCTGATAAAACCCTCCCTATTTGAAGGAACATAAGTTTCTTAATGGTAAAAACCGACATCCCAGCTAGGTTAACCTCAGATATCTCAATCTCGCCTCCGAATCTATGGTGACCTCATTCCTCCTTTAGCATCTTAAAACACGGTCCAGATCAATCGTTGTTCCAACCCCCATAACAAACTCCCCTAAGCTTTTGGACATGCATTTCAGCACCTTCCTTTCCTTCATTCCAGAGCTGATCATTCACCTTTACCTCAAAGTTTGGCAAAGGGTTCGTCTTAGTTCTAGGCTTAAGGGCCAACTTGTGAATGATTTTGTCATCCACCGATTTCTGAATGGCCTTCAACAATTCATTGGAGTTGTTTATTCTATACCCTACAATCACATGGTAGTTGCAGAAATTGTTTTTATCTTCAGGCCTGAGAAGAGTGTACTTCTTCAAGCTCTCCATCTGTTTGAGCTCTCATAGCTTAGTGAATAAAAACCCAAGATTGGCCGTGTAGGGGGAAATACCGTGGTTTTCCTCCTTAGACATTCGAACAACAACTACATTCTCTGCCTGCACCAATTGAACCACAAGCTATTTTATCTTAACCTGCATGGGGTTAGAATCATTTTTCTTATATCAAGGCTTACTACCTAGCTTCCCTGTCACTTCATCCATAGAATCATAAAGCTCTATCTTCTCGGTCTTAACGAGGACCTCCCGGTATCTGTGAAAAGTTTTTGACCCAAGCCTTTTCCTATAAGATAGCAGTGCACCATCCAGTAGCTTCAAATTATTTCTAGCAAACTCAAGTAAGCCTAAAGCCTGCCCTATGTGGCCATCCAACGCTCGAAGTAAGACTTAAAATTTTCACCTTGTTTCTACCTTACTACCTCCATGTTCTACGTTGTGGTGATCATATGGGTGTTGAAGCCGTAATGATCAATCATGGCTTAGCAGAGAGGACCCCAATCATAAGCTATGTTGATAGGAAGATGACTATACCACTCATTAACATGACTGCTAAGAGTAACGATAAAGAACTTGGCCATCATTTAATCATTCACTTTCAAGGCCCTCATCACATTCTAGTAATACGCCAGGTGGGCGCGGGGGTCTGTGTTGCTTATGTATTTCTCAAACTATGGCATTGCGAAGTTTGGTGGTAATGTATCCTCATATCTGACCATTGGCTATACCATGAACATACCCATCTGACCTTGCATTAGGTGACCACCGTGGGTGGCCAAGAACTGTTACCAAAACTCTGCCATTCCCGATTGTTGGAGGACATTATGCCTAACTCCCGAGTAACCACCGTATTGACTTCCCTAACCGTACTGCCCCTAGCTTTGAAACATCTGAGAGGGTATGGATTGAAATTGTAAGGACATTGGCGCATTCCAACTTGGAATTTAAGGTTGAGATGCCCCCTAATTGAACGGGATAAAAGCAGAAGAAGGCCTGATTTATGTTGGACCCATTGCCCTTGGTGCAAAAGTTGTTTGGCCTAGCTATCATAGGAAGAACTGGCTGACAACCTATGGTTAAGTAGTGCTTGTGAAATTTTATCCAGATTGACTAACTTGTGGCTCACCTTGCCCTGTCCTGAACTGATAATAGGTGGGAGTGATAGTGTTTGGAACTGGAACACTACAGTAGAAGAAGATGGTCTCCCAGGTATGGCTGCACCATGATAAGTGTATAATTACTCTTATTATCATGATATTTTTCCTTATAAAATGATATGGTTAAAAGTCATTTTATACTTCATATAAAAGATTTCACGTGTTATGTAGTTATTTTTTATGTAAGTGCAGAAACTAGGTGAATCTTGGGATTAAAATGATCAAAGATGAAATTCTATGTAAAAAGAGTGAAAAAGGTGTAAAAAGATGCATGGAACACAAGGAATTAGCTTAAGATCGAAGTTGTCAAAGATCGGCAAAGTTACAAAGAAAACTCATGAAGAAAAATACATGTCACAATCATGACACCATTCGCGGTCGTGACTTGTCATCCTTCACAAATAGAAAGTTACCAATTATTGTCCACGATCGTGACTTGTGACGGTTTTTGGTAAACTCTTCTCAACTTTCAACCGTCGGATAAGAAAGGTCAACCACCATCAACTGTCAGAAGAAAAGACACCTTTGGGAAGTAATCCAATCACGAGAAGGTGCCTTTCCATTAAAGATGAGGATGAACCCTTGCATCTAATCACATTGAGTGATGCAACCCTTTGCCAATGGACACTACTCTTCATTTGGATAGATGCAACCCTTCACACTCTATAAATAGAGTCCCAAACCAACCAATTTCATGTGTGATATGGTTGATGCATACGAAGAATGCATGTATGCATACATAGAGAGTGAAAATTGTATAGATTTCGTTACGTTCAAAGTGTTAGTGAGAAAAATGTATAAATGATTCGATTCTTATTTTGATCACTAGATTTCTCCATAAATTTGAGCGATTATTGTATGAGTGTAATTGCAAAGCACTTATCAATAAAAGTTTCTGTTGTTCAACATTCATTTATTCGATATTCACAAAGAATAGCATCCTAGCGAAGGTTTTATATGATTCGAGACCGAATTCAAAGTAGATGCAAGAATTGCGGGAATTGATGACTCCCATTAAAGAGTGGATACGGTTTGATCAACTTTAGCTTTCACTTGCATACCTTACAACTTTACTTTATTTTCTGCTTATACTTTCTATTTCAAAATTTATGACATGTCTATGTGTCATAATGA
>CATIWQ010113641.1:0-12768 GCA_949673415.1 Euphorbia schlechtendalii | reverse complement strand
GGACCCGGACCCGGATCCGGGTCCAGATCCGACGGGTCTATAAAATTGAGATCCGGACCCTAAAAAACGGATCCGGATCCACGGATCCGGACCGGGTCCGGGATCCGTTGCCATTATATATCACATTCCAATAACAATAATATATCACATTCCACATTCTTTCATTCATTTCTATTATTTTTCAATGGAATAACCATTCAGCGAACAAAATGGAACAACAGTGATTCAGTTCCAAAACACTCCTATGAGTGTTTGGTTTAGATTTTTATCCAACTATAATGAGAAGAATTTTGCCAAGAGCTCAATTTTGATTTTTTTTTTTTTTTTTTTTTTTGTGAAAAGCTCTTCTATGTGGTGAAGATTTAACTGTATATTCACATATAAAAATTAACAGCAACACGAACTTATTGTAGATTCAACAAAAACAAATTATGAATAAAAACAGACCTGTTGAGATGCAAAAGAGCCAAATTAACCATTGATTCAAATATTGTATATCTATGAGGACTGGAAATTCATCTAATTGTTTGAAATAATTAAGTTATTCAAAGGAGAATCCAGGTAATTAGCAGATGAATATACCTGGAGAGAAATGTGAGGCAATCTTCTGACTCCGAATTGACCTTGGTCGTTCACCCTGATAATAAACTAATTTAAAACAGAAAAACAAAAGCAGCTTTAGGAAAAGATGAAGAAGGAAATGGAAATTATAAGTACCTTAAAGAGGAAAAGAGAGTCGGCAACAGTGGAAGCCATTGAAAAAGAGTGAGGCAAAGAAGAGATAGAAGATGAAGTAGAAGAAGGGAATTGTGGATGTAAATGGCGGAGCCACTGCAGCCTTGTTGCCTGTTTTCTCTCACTTTAAAACTCAAGGGCAAAATTCACTAATTCGATTCAAAAAGCATTGAATTGCAATTTAGACTTCCTATCTTTCACGCTTTTTCTCAATTTCCACCACACTCTATACTTTTATACCCGTGTGGAATTCCATTTATACTTTATTTTTAAAAATAAAAAGTGGCCGGTGTCACACACGTGAAATTAAGGTTAGCAGACTTTAAAAACAATGCAGAATTTTGTTTAAAAAGATTTGATTGATTATGAAATGCCATAATATTTAAAATCTAACATTATTATGTAATGTGAGATAACAATATTTAAAAACATTTTGCCATAACAAGTTTAGAAATATGGCATTATATTGATTTATATTTTAACATGGTCATTATATATATATATATATATAACATATTAAAATATTGCAAGGTGTGTGCCTTCCACTCGGAGATCATCCAAATGAATTATACCCGCCCCAAAGATGGACAAGATCAAGTCTTTCCATCAAGAGGAGGGGCCTAGGCGGCCACCAAACGGGTTGGTTTACCTGCCTGGATTGGCCCCAAAGTTTCAGGAATAAGAATCCCATTAAAATTCCTGAGAATATTCTTCACAGCTGAGGACTCTTGCCAAAGACAAATGCTATCTCGATAAAAGGATAAAAATCCATCCAAACTAGAATTCTAGATGATTCACTCTTTGAATCACGCTAGGTGACATTCAAAGTCTATAAAAGGACTCTTTAGGTCACCGAGCAAAGGTACGTATTCTACACGCTAAAAAACCCCTTGCCTCCTCTCTTAAATCCAATCTAACTTAAACATCGGAAAGGCTACGTCGCTCACACGGCTAGTCCCCCATAGCAACGGTTTCTGTCTTGTAGGAACCATCAACCCACGTCAAAGATAAGCATTTGGAATTAACTTCTGTTAGAGAATTAGTGCGTGGAACCACGTTTCAGATTAATTCTTCATTGGTGCAGTTAGAGTAGTCTAAATTTACTACAAAATGGTTGATTCCGTCTGTCACAACATGTCAACTAATTGTATTCACATATTTACACTAGCTTGGAGCGACATATGATTAAATGGTAATCATTTCTGGTTTGAAATAAGTTAAATTGAGATTATCTTGCAATATAATGACTAACAATGAAAGTAAAATTGGTTTCCATTCACATACAAAAAGTGTCACAAAATGGTTTATTCCGTCTGTCACAACCTGTCAACTAACAAAATGGTTGATTTCGCCTTTCACAACCTGTCTACTAATTGTATTCACATATTTACAATAGCTTGGAGTAATATGTGTTTATATGGTAATCATTTCTAGTTGGAAATAAGTTAAAATGAGGTAGGTTATCTTGCAATTTATGAATTTATTATATAGTGAAAAACAAACTGATATCGCTCTCATAGATTTCGTCGCATTACTCTGTCGAACGATATTTTTTTAATGTAATTTGAAAAATAAAATTTTTAATTCTTCAACTTGAGTATTCATTTCTTTCTCTTCCATTTTGATTTATACCACAAAGATGTAGATTTTACTAATTTTTTGAACCGAAATTCGTATATATAATCAAATCCTAATTCTAGTTTGCAGGCACTAATTCTTTCTTTTGATTTTATTCTGATTTTTCATGTATACAAATTGAATGGCGTTGAATTTGTAATTGTGTTAGTAGGTCCATAATCAAAAGATTGAACATTTTTTTCTTACTAGCCCAATAGGAGAAACGTGTCAATTTTTCTAACAATGAAATTGAAATTCAACAACATTACGAAAACACCCTCGTGCACTGTATCAGCTAAAAGGTCGGTCGTTAATGGCGTCCACGTCATCATGAAACCCGCCAGTTTGATCCCCGCAAACAGAGATACTTTCCGAATATACAAACAAAAATCCAGGCACTTACCTGTTTATTCTCGATCCAATTCATTCACACATACAAACAAACATTTCAATTCAGTCCATTTTTCGAGCTCATAACCAAAAATATTGTTATTTATTGGAGATAGAAGAACATGGCGCTTTTCCGGAAAATGTTCTACAAGAAGCCACCTGATGGACTGCTCGAGATCTGCGACCGAGTTTACGGTATGATTCTTTTTTAATTTTAGTTTTATTTTGTTGTAATTCTTACTTTTGAATTTCGTTTTTCGTATTTGATCATCTGATAGTGTGTGTGTTTAATCATTAGGTATTTTGTTTCGTTTTATTTTGATTTTGTTTTTGTTTCTGAGTTGAGATACATACAGTACTCTTCAATCTTTAAGTATGAAGTATTTGTCATTTCAATTGGCCTGTGGTGAAAATGTCTTGTCATTTACTTTGATGCTTGTTCAATAATGGTTGAATAGAATCACCATCTTGTCACTGTCTACTTTCTTCTTTTTTGCATAGTGGTTGATTGGCCCAACCTTTATGGCTGAAAAGGACTTCAACGATTTTAAACTGTATACTGAACCTTTATCAAAGGAGGTGAATTTTTCTCACTATGACATTGAAACTCAATTCTCACATTATTGGGGAACTGAGGATTATTATTGCCCATGGTCTAAAAATGTTGATTGAAGATTCTACAGGTGTCACACCATGAGCAAAGCACTTATACATATTAGTATCTATCTAGTATATTATAACAGCGAAACGGAGAAAATCCTGAAGTTTTGTAAACTAAGGGGGTGAAATTGTAATTGAGGTCTTACATTTGAAAAGAACTCGAGCAATTTAACCTGTAATTCGATGACTGACAACCTACATTTTGTGTAAAACGTAGTTTTTGATTACTGCTTCACCAACGATGCATGGCAAGAACAAAACTATAGAACCTATATGGGGGGTGTTATCGGTCAACTTAAAGAGCATTTCCCTGATGCTTCATTCTTGGGGTTTAATTTCCACGAGGAATGTGCTCATAGTCAACTTGCTGATATCCTTGCTGAATATGACATGACCATTATGGAGTACCCTTGGCAATACGAGGGTTGCCCTCTCCTCACAATGGAGGTGATCCATCATTTTCTAAAGTCAGGCGAAAGCTGGCTCTCACTTGGGCAAAACAATCTTCTTCTGATGCACTGTGAAAGAGCTGGCTGGCCGGTTCTCGCTTTCATGCTTGCTGCGCTATTGATTTATAGGAAGCAGTACAGTGGAGAATACAAGACTCTTGACATGATCTACAGGCAGGCTCCTCGCGACCTCTTGCAGTCGCTTTCGCCAGTCAATCATGTCCCTTCTCAGTTGAGGTATCTACAGTATATTTCGAGAAGGAATGTGGCTTCAGAGTGGCCACCATTGGAACGAGGTCTCACATTGGATTGCATCATCTTTAGATTTGTTCCTGATTTTGATGGAGAAGGGGGTTGTCGTCCGGTGTTTCGAATATATGGACATGGTACTTCAGATCAAGGTTCTAATCTTTCATGTTTATCTCCTAGCAAAAGCAAGCCTATCCGCTCTTATAAGCAGGTAATTGCGTATGTGCTTTGGTTTGTGCCATTTCTTTCTGATTGTATATCCTATTATTAATAATCTTACTTACCTTTTGACAGACTTCGACTTTAACGCATCTTACTTACTCCTGAATTTTTGACTGTAGTATTTGCTTCGGCTGTCATTGTTTGAGTTTATATTAGGTTGGGGCTTCATTGTATGGCTTAGGGTGGTTTCTAAAACGAGCCTAGATAGGACATGTATCACAATGGGATAAGAAGGGATATCAATAGATTCATAATCAAGATTTCCAGGGAAACATATTTCAAAAAGAGGTAGTTTTGCTATGGTTTAGCTCCTTGATGCACTGCTCTCTTCTTCTAACTCAGCAAGATAAACTGCCTTGTCACTGAAACTGAGGAATCTTTCCTATCATTTAGAAATATTTGCTAATACTTGCTCTCCAGGGTTCCTTGTCTTGTTCTAGATTGCTACTGATTACTTCAATATAGGGAAATTGATTTTGGTGCTTCTCAACTGATGAATCAGGAAAGCCTTGCTTTCAATCATATCTTGTTTTGGCCCTTTATAAACATTGATTTATAGCTTGCTAGATTATATGCTTATTTCAACACTCATTTATCCATGTAACTTTGAATAGTTTAGAAAAACTAACAGTTTCTAAGAGGATTGAATCTTTTTCTTTGTTGACATTTAGGGTTTTTCTTGAATTTAGTCGGAGATTTGGTGCCCTTTTGGTTCTTAATATTTGTTAGAAGCCGTTAAAAATATTTCCCTATTTTTTCTCATTTATGATGATTATTTCACTTGGGCAAGGAAATTTGGAGTTTTATTGATGACACTTCAGGCTAAAGGGGTTTTATATATACAAATTCTCCAATTAAGCGAACGTGAATCAATTAAGGCTCTCCTTGCAGAATAAAGTGTTTGTTCTGTAAGCAAAGGGAATCTTGTACTAATTTGTTTATACATTTTGATTGGAGCACCTCCAATTATTTCTTCTAAAGTTATTTTTGGAAGTGTTTAGTATTCTATAATTCTTTGGAGAATTTCATTCATTATCGATGCAGAAGGTTTGGATATAGAAGAGAGGTGACTTACAGATAGCAAAATTGAAGCAAAAAACTGACTTGAAATAAACTGAATCAATTGACATTACAAGACCGAAAATCTGTTAAAATTAACCTAAACTCTTTGTTACTAGCTACAAAATGTACGTGGATGTAGGATTCATTTGGGGTATTATGTTAATAGTGACCTCAATTCATATGCCCTTTATTGTTCTTGTGAATTCAAATCACAGTATTTCTGTTTTATCTCTTATATCACATTTTCTTCCATAAACTCCTTTTGAATGTGTGATTCTCAAATCCTCTTCTTGTTTTTCAGGCAGAAAACGAATTAATCAAAATTGACATCAACTGCCATGTTTATGGTGATGTTGTGCTTGAGTGTATAAGTTTCAATGATGACTTGGAACACGAAAAGTTGATGTTTCGAGCTGCATTCAACACTGCTTTTATAAGATCAAACATCCTGATACTCAATCGCGACGAAATTGACATACCATGGGATGCTAAAAATCAATATCCAAAGGACTTTAGAGCAGAGGTAAATCTTGGCCATAGACAAAGCTGGAATTGTATATTTTCCATATTCTCTTGTGTTCCATGCATGCATTTATTTCTCTAACATAAAGCTCATAATCTGGGTCAAGATTCTTTTCTCAGAGATGGATGCTGTTGAATCGATTGTTAAATTAGATTTCAATGACTACGAGGTAAAGGAAGGTCTCCCAGTGGAAGCATTCTCTAAAGTTCATGAGATCTTCAGCTCCTTTGATTGGTGCAACTCGAATCCTGATTTGGCACTTAATATGCTTCAACAAATGAGTACTTTAAACGCTGTCCAGGAGAAATCCAATGACAATTTACAAGAAACTACACAATTCATCCCTCAAAGGCAGGAACCAAAGCTTCAAGAGAAAGAAAAGCGTGGGGTCTTCGATACAGGTGTAAAGAACGCCATCTTGTCAGGAGAAAATATTGATACTGAATTCAGAGCTTCTGCTAGTCAGACCATAGCAGCTTCATCTGGAACTGACATTTTGGAGAAACCTCACATGGAGTTTAGTACCTCGGTAAATCTTCCACCTTCAGCACCACCTATTGGTAAACATCCAGTTTCAAAACCGGTTGATGCTCTACTCGCAAACGAGATTCAGGACAACCATAAAGTGGCTTCTGATACTTCATCAAAGTTACGTCACCCTCCCTCACCTCCTATACCTCCACCAACGCTTCCGACTCCACCACCTCCTCCCACTCCACCTTTTAGCGAGAATAGTAAAAGTAGTATTGTACTTCCTCCATCTCCTCCCTCCCCACTGCTAAAGGCAAACAGTAAATCTAGCATTGGACCTCCTCCTCCCCCACCCCCTCTTCATTCAGGGAAAGCAGCCGGTCTAACCACTGCATCACTTGCACCCGCACCCCCTCCACCACCACCTCCATCCACTTATTCCACTACACCCCCTCCACCACCACCTCTATCCACTTATTCCTCTGCACCCCCTCCACCACCACCACCACCTCCTCCTCCACCTGCTTCTGCTTCTGCTCCATCTACACCTCCTCTATTTGCTTCCACTTCTTCTCCGTCTACACCTCCTTCACTACCCCTTCCATGCACTGCCTCTTCTGCTCCATCTGCGCCCCCTCCACCACCCCCTCCATCCACTCCTACTGCTCCATCTACACCACCTCCACCACCCCCTCCATCCGTCTCCTCTTCTGCTCCATCTGCACCTTCTCCTCCTATGTCTTCTGGTAAATCCCAACTTTCAACACCTGCGCCACCATCCCCTTCATTGCCGTCGATTTCTTCCAGTTCAAAGGGCCGGATGCCTCGGACTTTAGGTACAAGGAGCCAGCAAACTAAAAAGTTGAAGCCTTTGCATTGGCTGAAGTTGACAAGAGCTGTTCAAGGAAGCTTATGGGCGGAGACACAAAAATCTGGGGAAACATCTAAGTAATGTTTACTTCGTATAATTTTTTGGATTTTTTCATCACTCTTATAGTTCTTATACACATTTTTTGTTCATCACTCCTAGGGCTCCAGAGATTGACATGTCTGAGCTCGAGAGTCTTTTTGCTGCACCAGCTTCAAATTCAGACAATGTTAGAAAGTCAAACACACAAATCTCACGGGGAACTAAAGTTGAAAAAGTGCAACTGGTAATTGTATTTGCAAATTGTAACCCAAACGCATCTGCAATTGCTATGTTGTTATAAGCTCAATATGTGAGCACATGTGTGACTTGTGTGTGATATTTTGGACTTATTACTGTAGTTATTGCTTCATTTCATTTCAGATCGAGCATAGACGAGCATATAATTGTGAAATAATGCTTTCAAAGGTGAAAGTACCGCTGAATGAATTGACGGTAAGCCAAAATTTTAGCATTTAGAATTTGCTACTATGTCTTTCTTTCCTTTTGCATTAATGATAGTTCATACTTTGTGCTATGAAATCTTCCTCCTGGTAATTTGTTTGCCTTGATCCATCTTTCATCATCATAGTTCCCCTCTTTCATCCCAGCTTTTTGAAAATATCACATCTTTGTACACAGATTTCATAATCTATAAAAGTTCTTGTTCTTTTTGCAGTAAATATTATGTGCGTGATATATTCCCCTGACCATTATCAAATATCAAGTCCATGGACTTTCTTAGAGCATATTCTAGTACTTAAATAATGTTCTTGGTATTGTTATTTCTTAATATTAGATTTATCTTATACAAACAAAAAGAATGTTCTTGACAATATTTATCAATAATTTAACCTATGGTTTTCAGCGATTAGTTCTTGCCCTTGAGGATTCAGTATTAGATGTAGATCAGGTTGAAAACCTCATTAAGTTCTGTCCAACAAAAGAGGAGATCGAACTACTTAAGGTAAACTAGACTATTTACCATTGTACTCTGATCAGTTTGATTGCTCACTTATTCCTAGTTTTAGTGCCATCTAGGTGACACTACCATCTTTATAACATTATTTTCCATTTTGTATCAGAGTTACACAGGAGAAAGGGAAAAGTTGGGAAAGTGTGAACAGGTACTCAGAATTCTGTATCTTCTACAACATTACATTGCATGCAGTAATACAGTTGATGCTGGAAAATGTTTTAATATGCCAGAAAACAGACATCAGATGTTGTAAACTAAATCATTTGGTGAATCTTCCTATAATATAGCTTCCTCATTATAGAAGATTAAGTCAAACTGACACAATCAATTTGGAACTGTTATAAATAATACAATTGGGATGAATGCTTAAAATTTAAAATAGTTTTGAGTATATTGGATTGATTTCAGATTAATACGTTTATGGATCTTTGTGGCAGTTTTTTATGGAGTTGATGCAAGTTCCAAGAATAGAATCTAAACTCAGGGTCTTCTCATTCAAGATACAGTTTCATACTCAGGTAGGAAAATGGACTCTGTTACCTCCTTAGTGATATATTTCAGTTTTGTCTTAAGTAGATGTTCTGTCATTTTTATATTTTCATCTAGATCTCTGACCTTAGAAGAGGTCTCAATGTGGTGAACTCTGCAACAGAAGAGGCAAGTTAATCTCGCTCTCCCTCCCTCCCTCCTTTTGTTTCTCTTTCTGGTATGAGGGCTTATATTACTTTTAAGAAAATTGGAGAATGTTAATTTTACCCTTTATCTTGCAAAATGGCTCAATGTTGCCCCTTTTTTGGAAACCTTCGCTAAAATTTACCCTTTTCTGATTGATTCCATTAGAAATTTTGTTAGTTTTCACTGATAGATTCTTATATGGTGGTACTTTTTGTCGGTATTAACTCAGGAAAGGGTGTTATTGAGTTAGGATTTCTACCATAGGGATACTTTATGGCATTTTATGAACTAAAAGGTAAAACAAAAATGTAAAATTGATTCTCCAGTAACCTAACTGATATATATGCCTTTATGCCTTTATTCCTCTCTTTTTCATTACTGTTAGATAGGTATTTAAATATAAGCATCATGCTTCCACTGCTTTTATCAGATAAGGAGTTCCGAGAAGTTGAAAAGAATCATGCAGACTATACTTTCACTGGGAAATGCTTTAAATCAAGGAACTGCTAGGGGTAGGTCCAAATTTTGATGACTTTTTATGATAATAAATTCAAATCAGTCTCTTTACTTCGTACTTCATACCTTAGATGCACTAGGAAAAGTACCCATTATTGAGTAGCTATCTTTCTTTTTATACATATAGGCTCTGCTATTGGATTCAGGTTGGACAGTCTTTTAAAACTAACTGACACAAGGGCCAAGAACAGCAAGATCACTCTCATGCATTATCTTTGTAAGGTACATATTGTTTTTTTAATGATCTGAGAACTTTATGTTATAAAAAGATGGTAAACATTAGTTTTAACAAGTCTTTTTTCTACCTTAATTACAAGATACATCCAACACAAACTGAACAAAAGATGGCTAATAGAAAGATTTGATCTTTGGAAGTTTTCTTTGAGCTTTAGAGGTGATGTTTCATAGATATCAACCATTCAAAATAAAATAAACGCTTTGAGGCCTATGGCTGGATTGCTACATTATATGAACTTATAACCCTGGAACTCTATCCTGAGATCCAATAATGGGGTCTTGTTTCACTAAATTATTTCAAGTAATTTTTTGAGGTAAAAAAGATTTAAATGTCAATGCCGAGGGAATAAGGGGAACTTATCTGGCTTTAACTGTAAAAACTGTTATAACTTATGGTTAATAAACTAGTCCATAGTTTGGGATTAAGGCTTGGTTGATTGATAGTTTCAGTGGGTAGGAAAGGTTTCAACTCAACTTCCATAACATCATCGAATTATTTCACTTCTGAAACTGCCCCTTTCCTAAGAAAGTGAAGCATAGGCCACTAATCATTTGATAAATGGCTGTCCGTTTCCCTATCTCTTTTTTATCATTAAAATTCAATTCAACCAATCATATTGCATCTAATTGCCGAGATTATAGCTTGATCTCTAAAAGTTTAAAGCCAACCTGAGGGGATCCTTGATAGAGAAATGCTACAGGATACACCATTCTATACTCAATAGGCTCATGGGCTTGAATGCGGAATGTGTTGAAGAAGAACAAGGATAGTTCGCAAAGGGATAAATGAGCTGGCAGGTTGTTTTGCATTGGATATAATTAAGGAAGTTTGTTAGCACGCCTTGTAAAGGACTTGTTTTGGTTTCCCTGAAGGCTTGTTTTGGTTTATCTTTCTTTGTTTATCAATTATAAACGTTCTTTCTTTTCATTTGTTTTTTTCACAATCAATCTTTCTTCCTTGATACTTTTTTCTCCTGTCTTATGCCCCTTAACCATTAGCCCCATGTGGTATCCGTAATCTTTCCCATCTAGTCCATATTAAACGGCCCACTGTGCATTTTTGCTTAAATCATTAAAACGCCCATGAAGCCAATTTTTTACTCACGTTTACGTGGAAATTCTAAGACTGGTGGTAATAAAAAAAGAAAGAAATAATAAAGTTTATCTCCATCCCCAATCCTCACACGGATAAGTATGAGTTCTAAAATTGAGCAGGTGCTAATATTCATGGGTATGACTTCTAATATTTTTTATTAGTTCTCGTTTACTGAATATGATACTCGTTATTGAATTTCACGAGGTTCATATAGTCTTGTCTGCTTCGATTCTTCCAATTGTAGTAATTTTGATTGACATTCTGATTCGTAATTTGAAATATATGCTATAGGTGCTTGCTGACAAACTACCAGAACTTCTAGATTTTTCTAAAGAGCTTGGTAATTTGGAACCTGCAGCAAGGGTACATCTTATTTACCAATGTTGTTTTGTTATTGCTACATGTGTATATAGAAAAAGCTAGTTTATTTTGACTGATATGTATCTTTTCTACCTAGATACAATTGAAAGCTATGGCAGAGGAAATGCAAGCTATTAGTAAAGGATTGGAAAAAACTATACAAGAACTCTCCACCTCCGAAAGTGATGGTCCCATATCGGAGAACTTTTGTAAGGTAATTCACTTTATTATTTGATACTTTTTCTCATGTTTATGTGATGTGTACAAATTTTCCTAGTGACCATTCACTTGTTTGCTACTAGTAGTTTTCCATTTGTTCAACTTGTACAAATGTTCATACTAAAAATCCTTTAGTGGAAGGGAATTAGTTGAATATTTAACCCCAAGAAGCCAATATTGGCCTTCTATGGATTAACAAGAAATATGTAGGCAATTCTCTGAAAAATCTTATTTGGGAAGGAACCATAAAGAATTTTGAAGAGAAACGCCTAAGAGTGAATTATATCATTATCATTTTCAGTTAGTTGATTTAGAGATAATAAAAGCTTTTCTCAGAGTATTGCTTATCACTCAAGCTTCTGGGTTATATTGTTTATTTGACTCAACGTCAAAGACTCCAAGACCAAGAGGTGTACTTGCAATATCAATTAGAGATTTTGTTAGGGATACTAAAAAAATATTTTTGCGTCTTATTTATCATGTCAAGTGTTTTGGCAGTAGATAATGCATGTGTTTGCTATTGATTTGTGTTGCTCATGTTTCAGATTTTAAAGGAGTTTTTACGTTTTGCTGAAGCAGAAGTGAGATCTTTGGCTTCTTTATACTCTGGAGTGGTACAGTGTTTTTATCTCCCCTTTGCCCTATTGGGGTTTTTAATCTCATCTATTTTCTCATTGATTATGTAAAATACATTGCAACACTTTTCTTGGCAATGATGTTTTACAGGGTAGAAATGTGGATGCATTGATTCTTTATTTTGGAGAAGATCCAGCTCGTTGTCCATTCGAACAAGGTATTATCTACTTTTATTTTTTTATTTTGGTTTCGATGAGTTTGTTAGTTTCATTCAGCATGTCAGCAACTGATATTCAGTTTTTTGAGTGAGGATAAAATCGTGCTTAGGCCTTTGAACTTAGTTGCTAGTAACACACAATAAGTGCCTCGCCTTTTATTTGTAAACATCAAACCCTTAATACTCCCTCCTTCCACCGTTACTGTAAACGCCTCTATTTAGGCTAAAAAACATTAGTAATCAAGTATGGGAAAATTTTGTAAATGGGCTGAAATGTAGGAATAATTTCGGCCCAAGTTTTGTGTCCTGACATATTTAACCAATTAAGTTTCATATTTACCTTTTATACGTTCCAAATTTCTGTGTTCACCTCCCTTACTTTCTACGCTTGTTTTTTAATTTTATTATCTTATTTCGCCATTATCTATCAAACAGTTCATTTTTTTGACATGATGCTTTAGAGTTTTTTGTTCGTCTCATTTTTATCTTCGAAACGCCATCCATTGTGATATACTTTTTCGAAAATATTTTTTCAACTGTTTGATATCTAGTAAGAAACTGGTATATAAGTGGTATGTAACTAGTAGGAAGAACAAGTTGTGTCAATT
>CATIWQ010113635.1:0-10305 GCA_949673415.1 Euphorbia schlechtendalii | reverse complement strand
CTTCGATTTGCTCATTTACAACTTCTTGAACACTCTTTGATTTAAACTTTGTAAATGTATTTAGAAAAGGATCATCCAACTTTAATTCCAAGTCTTTATCAATTTTATGCTCAATAATCAGTGTTCCTTGATTCGCGTCATGGTCTTACTAGAAGTTGTTGAAACTTGAGTTCAATTAGAAATCATCAAAATCTCTTCGATTTGCTCATTTACAACTTCTTGAACACTCTTTGATTTAGACTTTGAAAATGTAATTAGAAAAGGATCTTCCCACTTTAATTCCAAATCTTTATCAATTTTATACTCAATAAACAGTGTTCCTTGATTCGCGTCAAGTTTTTTCGAAGTTGACCTAAAAATCGACCTTTGGACCATTTAAGAGTGTAATAAACATGATATGACCTTAAAAGGCATGCGTCAAAGTTTACAGGAAATTTTGGATCACGGAAATTGGTGCGAGTTTTTTCAACATTGACCTTAAAATTGACCTTTGGACCATTTTAGAGTGTGATGAAAATGATATGACCACAAAATGTATGCGTTAAGGTCTTGGCAAAATTCCGATCATGGAAATTTTTGTCGTGGTTTTTCATTGTTGACCTTAAAATCAACCTTTGGACCATTTTAGTGAGTGATGAACTAATATTACCATAAAAGGCTTGCTTTATAGTTTGCACGAAATTTCAGATTACTGAATTCGGTGCTAGTTTTTTCAAAGTTGACCTTAAAATCGACCTTTGGACAATTTTAGAGTGTAATAAATTCATTTTCTTCCATCATGTAATTGATCCAATAAGAATTAGCCAAGATCTCAATGGGTTAACATGTGATTTACACATGCGTGTCCAAAGCTCAGTTAAGCTATATCCAATTAGACCAAGTCTCAAACTCCACTTCAATACTTGAATCAAAAATTGAAATTCTTCATCTCTTCTTGACCTGGTCTTACTAGAAGTTGTTGAAACTTGAGTTCAATTAGAAATCATCAAAATCTCTTCGATTTGCTCATTTTCACGAAATTTTGAATCACGGAAATCGGTGCGAGATTTTTCAACGATGACCTTAAAATCAAAATTTGGACCATTTTAGAGTGTGATAAACATGATAATATAATAAAAGGCATGGGTCATAGTTTTCACGAAATTTTGGATCACGGAAATCGGTGCAAGTTTTTTCAAAGTTGACCTTAAATTCGACCTTTGCACCATTTTAGAGTTTGATAAACTAGATTTGACCATAAAATGCGTTCATCAAAGTTTTCACGAAAGTTCAATCCCCGAAATAGGTGCGAGTTTTTTCAACGGTGATCTTAAAATTAACCTTTGGACCATTTTAAATTGTGTTTTAAACATAATATGCCCATAAAATATATGCGTGAAAGTTTTCACGAAATTTCCATGTCGGAAATCGGTGCGAGTTTTTTCTATGTAAACCTTAACCTTTGGACCATTTTAGAGTGGGATAAACATGATATGACAACAAAAGACGTGCGTCATAGTTTTCACAAAATTTTGGATCACCGAAATCGGTGCAAGTTTTTTAATTTTGACCTTAAAATCGATCTTTGAACCAGTTTAGAGTGTGATAAACATCATATGACCATAAAATGCATGCTTCAAAGTTTTGATGAAATTCCGATAGTGGAAATCTGCGCCAGTTTTTTCTACGTTAATATTAAAATCGATCTTTGGAACATTTTAGAGTGTAATAAACCATGATATCACCATAAAATTCATGTGTCAAGGTTTTGACGAAATTCCGATCATGGAAATCGGTATAAGATTTTTAAATGTTAACTTTAAAATCGACCTTTGCACCATTTAAGAGTGTGATAAACATTGTATGACCATAAAATATTTGCGTCAAAGTTTTGGAGAAATTCCGATCGCGGAAATCGAGGCGAGTTTTTTCAACCTTAACATTAAAATCGACGGTTGGACCATTTGAGTATGATAAACATGAAATGACCATAAAATACATGCGTCAAAGTTTTGACGAAATTCCGATAGGTGAAAACGGTGCGAGTTTTTTCAATGTTGACGTTAAAATCGTTCTTTTGAACATTTTAGAGTGTGATAAACTTGATATGACCATAAACTACATGAGTAATGTTTTGACGAAATTCCGATCACGAAAATTGGTGCGAGTTTTTTAATCCTTTACCTTAAATGTACCTTTGGACCATTTTAGAGTGTGATAAACATGATATGACCATAAAAGGCTTGTGTCATAGTTTTTTCGAAATTTTGAATCACGGAAATCGATGCGAGTTTTCACATCGTTGACCATAAAATCGACCTTTTGACCAATTTAGAGTGTGATAAATATGATATGACCATAAAAGGCATGCATCAAAGTTTTCACGAAATTTGGATCACGGAAATTGGTGTGAGTTTTTTCAATATTGATCTTAAAATCAACATTTGGACCATTTTGGAGTGTGATAAATAGGATATGACCATAAAAGGCATGGGTCATAGTTTTCACGAAATTTTGGATCACGGAAATCGGTGCAAGTTTTTTCAAAATTGACCTTAAAATCGACCTTTGGACCATTTTAGAGTTTGATAAACATAATTTGACCATAAAATTCATGCATCAAAGTTTTCACGAAATTTCAATCCGCGAAATAGGTGCGAATTTTTTCAACGTTGACCTTAAAATCAACCTTTGGACCATTTCAGAGTGTGTTAAACATAATATGCCCAAAAATGGCATGCGTTAAACTTCTCACGATATTTCCATCCTGGAAATCGATGCGAGTTTTTTCAAGTAAACCTTAAAAATGACCTTTGGACCATTTTAGAGTGTGATAAACATGGTATGGCCATAAAAGGCACGCGTCATATATTTCACAAAATTTTGGATCACGGAAATCGGTGCATGTTTTTTCAACGATGACCTTGGAATCGATCTTCGGACCATTTTAGAACGTGATAAATATCATATGACCATAAAATGCATGCGTCAAAGTTTTGATGAAATTCCGATAGTGGAAATCTGCGCCAGTTTTTTCTACGTTGACATTAAAATCGATCTTTGGAACATTTTAGAGTGTAACAAACATGATATCGCCATAAAATGCATCTGTCAATGTTTTGGCGAAATTCCGATCATGGAAATTGGTATAAGATTTTTCAACGTTGACCTTAAAATCGACATTTGCTGATTTTAGAGTGTGATAAACATTATATGACCATAAAAGGCCTGCGTCATAGTTTTCAAGAAATTATGTATCTCCGAAATCGGTGCGAGTTTTTTCAACGTTGACCTTAAAAATCAACCTTTGGACCATTTTAGAGAGTGATGAACAAATATAACCATAAAAGGCTTGCTTTATAGTTTGCACAAAATTTCAGATCACTGAAATCGGTGCTAGTTTTTTCAAAGTTGACCTTAAAATAGACCTTTGGACCATTTTAGAGTGTGACAACATGATAAGACCATAAAAGGCATGCGTCCATGTATTCACGAAATTTTGGATCACAGAAATTGATGCATGGTTTTTCAAGTTGACCTAAAAATCGAACTTTGGACCATTTCAAAGTGTGATAAACATGATATAAACCTAAAAGCCATGCGTCATTGTTTTCAAGAAATTTTGGATCATGGAAATCGATGCACGTTTTTTCAACCTTAACATTAAATCAACCGTTGAACCATTTTAGAGTGTGATAAACATGATATGACCATAAAATTCATTCAAGGAAGTTTTGACGAAATTCCGATCGTGGAAATCGGTGCGAGTTTTTTCATCCTTGATCTTAAAATAGAACTTTTGACTATTTTAGAGTGTGATAAACACGATATTACCATAAAATTCATGCGTCAATGTTTTGACGAAATTCCGATCTCGGAAATCGATGGGAGTTTTTCAATGTTGACCTTCAAATCGATCTTTGGAACATTTTAGAGTGTGATAAACATGATATGACCATAAAATGCATGCGTCAAATTTTCTCGAAATTTCCATCCCGGAAAACGGTACTTTTTTTTCAACATTGACCTTAAAATCGACCTTTGTACCAGTTTACAGTGTGATAAACAGTTATGACCATAAAAGGAGTGCGTCATAGTTTTCACGAAATTTTGGATCACGGAAATCGATGTAAGTATTTTCAACGTTGACCTTAAAATTGGCCTTTCGACCATTTTAGAGTTTGATAAACATGATTTGACTATAAAAGGCATGAATTAAATCGTTGAGAGTTTTTTAAAGGTTGAGCTTGAAATCTACCATGGACCATTTTAGAGTGTGAGAAATATGATAAGAGCATAAAAGGCAAGCGTCAAAATTTTCTCAAAATTTCCATCCCGGAAATCGGTGCCCGTGATTTCAACGTTGACCTTAAAATCGACCTTTGTACTATTTTAGAGTGTGATAATCATAATATGACCATAAAAGGCAAACGTCATATAGTTTTCATGAAATTTGGGATCATTGAAAAAGTTTTTTCAACCTTGACTTTAAAATAAACCTTTGGACCATTTTAGTGTATTATATGACCAAAAAAGAATGTGAAAATCGGGAATATCGGTGCAATTTTCTTCATCCTTTGCCTTAAAATCTACATTTGGTTCATTTTAGAGTGTGATAAACATGATATAACCATAAAAGGCTGCTTCATAGTTTTCACGAAATTTTGGATCACGGAAATCGGTGCAATTTTTCCATCGTTGACCTTAAAATAAACCTTTGGAGTATTTTAGAGTGTGATAAACATTATATGACCATAGAAAGCATGCGTTAAAGTTTAGAAATAATTCTGATCACGGAAATCGGTGCAAGTTTTTTCAACGTAAACCTTAAAATCGACCTTTAGACCATTTTAGAGTGATAAAAATGATATGACAATAAGAGGCATGCATCACAGTTTTCACGAAGTTTTCACGAAGTTTGGGTCACGATCATTGGTGCTAGTTTTTTCAACGTTAACCTTAAAATCGACCTTTGGCCCGTTTTAGAGTGTGGTAAACATGATATGATGAAAAAAGGCATGCGTCAAAGTTTTCACGAAATTTCCATTCCATAAATTGGTGTGAGTTTTTTCAGCGTTGACCTTAAGATCGGCTTTTGAACCATTTTAGAGTGTGATATACTTGTTATGAACATAAATGGCATACGTCATAGTTTTCACGAAATTCTGGATCACGGAAATCGATGCTAGTTTTTTCAATGTTTACCTTAAAATCGATCTTCAACCATTTAGAGTGTGATAATATGACCATAAAATACATGCGTGAAAGTTTTGACTAAATTCTGATCGCGAAAATCTGTGCGTGTTTTTTCATATTTGACATTCAAATTGACATTTGGACAATTTTAGAGTGTGATAAACATCATATGACCATAAAAGGCTTGCGTAATAGTTTTCACGAAGTTTATGATCATGGAAATCGGTGCCAGTTTTTTCAATGTTGACCTTAAAATCGACTTTAAGATAATTTTAGAGTGTGAAAACCATAAAAGGCATGTGTCAAAGTTTTCACAAAATTTCCATCTCCGAAATATGTGCGTGATTTTTCAACGTTGACCTTAAAATCGACCTTTGGACCATTTTAGAGTGTAATAAACAATATATGACCATAAAATGCATGCGTCAAAGTTTTGAAGAAATTCAGATCGTGGAAATCAGTGCGAGTTACTCATCCTTGACCTTAGAATCGACTTTTTGACCATTTTGGAGTGTTATAAACATGATATGACCATAAAAGGCATGCGTAATAGTTTTCACTAAATTTTAAATCACTGAGATCGGTTCGAGTTTTTTCGACATTGACCTTAAAATCAACCTTTGGACAATTTTAAAGTGTGATATACATGATAAGACCATCAAGCATGCGTCATAGTATTCATGAAATTTTGGATCACAGAAATTGGTGAAAATTTTTTCAACGTTGACCTTTAAATCAACCTTTTGACCCGTTCAGAGTGTGATAAACATGATATGAGCATTAAAGACATGCGTTATTGTATTCACGAAATTTTGGATCAAGGAAATCGTTGAAAGTGTTTTCAACATTGACCATTTTAGAGTGTGATAAACAATATATGACCATAAAATGCATGCGTCAAAGTTTTCACAAAATTTCAATCACGGAAATCTGTATTAGATTTTTCAACGTTGACCTTAAAATCGACCATTGGACCATTTTAGAGTGTAATAAACATTATATAACCATAAAAGGCATGCGTCAAAGTTTTGTTGAAATTCCTATCGCGAGCACTAGTTTTTTCAAATTTGACCTTAAAATTGATATTTGGACCATTTTACAATGTTATAAACATGATATGACCATAAAAGGCTTGCGTCATAGTTTTCACGAAATTTTTATCACGGAAATCGGTGCTAGTTTTTTAAACATTGACCTTAAAAACTCCCATTGGACCATTTTAGAGTGTGATAAACATGATTCGACCATAAAAGGCATGCGTCAAAGTTTTCACGAAATTTCCATCCTGGAAATCAATGCGAGTTTTTTAGACGTTGACCTTAAAATCCAACTTTCGACCATTTTAGATTGTGATAAACATGTTATAACAATAAAAGGCATACGTCATAGTTTTCACAAAAATCGGTGCGAGTTTTTTAAATGTTGACTTTAAAATCTATCTTTGTACCATTTTAGAGTGTGATAAACATCATGATATGACCATAAAATACATGCGTCAACGTTTTGATGAAATTCCGATCGTATAAATCGGTGCGAGTTTTTTCATCTTTGACCATAAAATAGACCTTTGAACCATTTTAAAGTGTGATAAACCTGATATGACCATGACAGGCCTGCTTCATATTTTTCACGAAATTTATGATCACAGAAATAGGTGCTAGTATTTTCAATGTTGACCTTAAAATCCACCGTTGTACCATTTTAAAGTGTGATAAACATGATATGACCATAACAGGCAAGCGTCAAAGTTTTCACAAAATTTTCATCCCTGAAATCGGTGCTAGTTTTTTCAAAGTTGGCCTTAAAATTGACATTTGGACCATTTTAGAGTGATAAATATTATATAACCATAAAGCGCATGCGTCATAGTTTTGGCGAAATTCCGATGGCGGAAATCGGCGCGAGTTTTTTCACCTTTGACCTGAAAATCGATCTTTAAACCATTTTACAGTATTATAAACATGATATGACCAAAAAATACGTGCGTCAAAGTTTTGACAAAATTCCGATTACGGAAATCGGTGCGACTTTTTTTATCCTTGACCTTAAAATCGACCTTTGCACAGTGTGATAAACTTGATATGACCATAAAAGACTTGCGTTATAGTTTTCACGAAATTTTGGATCATGTAAATCAGTGCGAGTTTTTCAACGTTGATGTTAAAATCGTCCTTTGGACCATTTTAGAGTTTGATAAACTTGATATGACCATAAAATGCATGCGTCAAAGGTTTAATGAAATTCCGATTTCGGAAATCGACGCGACTTATTTTAACGCTGACATTAAAATCGATCTTTGGACCATTTTAGAGTGTGATAAACATGAAATCACCATAAAATGCATGCGTCAAAATTTTGACGAAATTCCGATCGCGAAAATTAGCGCCAGTTTTTGCATCCTTGAATTTCAATTCGACCTTTGGACCGACCATTTTAATGTGTGATAAACATGATATGACTACAAAAGGCTTGCAACATAGTTTTCAAAAAAATTTTGGATCACGGAAATCAGTGTGAGTTTTTTCAACGTTGACCTTAAAATCGACCTTTCGACCATTTTAGAGAGTGATAAACATGGTATGACCATAAAAGGCCTGTGTCAAAGTTGTGATAAAATTTCCATCCCTGAAATCGGTGCGAGTTTTTTCAAGGTTGGCCTTAAAATCGATCTTTTGACTATTTTAGAGTGTGATAAACATGTTGTGACCATAAAAGGTTTGCGCCATAGTTATCACGAAATTTTTTATCAAGGAAATCGATGCAAGTTTTTTGAACTTTGACCTTAATATCTATCTTTGGACCATTTTATAGTGTGATAAATATGTTATGACCATTAAAGGCATTCTTCATTGTTTTCACGAAATTTTGGATCAAGGAAATCGGTGCATGTTTTTTTAACGTTGATCTTAAAATCGACTTTTTGACCATTTTGGAGTGTGATAAACATTATACGACCATAAAAAGCATGCTTCAACTTTTTGATGAAATTCTGATCGTGGAAATCGGTGTGAGATATTTCATTATTGACCCTTAAAATCGGCCTTTGAACTATTTTAGAGTGTGATAAACATGATATGACCATAAAAAGCATGCGTCATAGTTTTCATGAAATTTTGATTCACGGAAATCGTTGCGAGTTATTTCAACGTTGACCTTAAAATCGGCTTTTCGACCATTTTAGAGTTTGATAACCATGATATGACCATAAAAGGCATGCGTCATTTTTTACCCGAAATTTTGGATCCCGGAAATCGGTGCAAGTTTTTTCAACATTGACCTTAATATCGACCTTTGGACTATATAGGGTGTGATAAATATGATATACCCATAAAAGGCATGCGTCATCCTTTTCACAAAATTTTGGATCACGGAAATCGGTGCAAGTTTTTTCAACTTTGGCCTTAAAATAGACCTTTGGACCATTTTAGTTTGGACCATTTTAGAGTGTGAGAAACATGATATAACCATAAAAGGCATGCGTCATAGTTTTCACAAAATTTTGGCTCAAGGAAATCGGTGCATATTTTTTGAACATTGACCTTAAAATCGATATTTGGACCATTTTAGAGTGTGATAAACATGTTACGACCATAAAAGGTATGCTTCATTGTTTTTAGGAAATTTTGGATCAATGAAATCGGTGCAACTTTTTTTAATTTTGACTCTAAAATCGACATTTGGACCATTTTAGAGTGTGATAAACATTATATGACCATAAAATGCATGTGTCAAAGTTTTGATGAAATTTCGATCGCGGAAAACGGTTCGAGTATTTTCAACGTAGACCTTAATATCGACCTTTCTACCATTTTGCACTGTGATTAACATGATATGACCATAAAAGGCTTGTGTCATAGTTTTCACGAAATTTTAGATCACGGAAATCGGTGCATGTTTTTTCAATGTTGTCCTTAAAATCCCTTTGGACCATTTTAGAGTGTGATAAAAATGATATAAGCATAAAATGCATGCGTCAATACTTAACTAAATTTCCTTCCCGGAAATCAGTGCGTGTTTTTTCAATGATGACCATAAAATCGTCCTTTTTACCATTTTACAGTGTGATAAACATAATATAACCATAAAAGGCATGCGTTATAGTTTTCAAGAAATTTTGGATCGCGGAAATCAGTGTAAGTTTTTTCGACGTTGACCTTTATATCGACTTTTGGACCATTTTAGAGTGTGATAAACATTATATGACCATAAACTGCATGCGTCAAAGTTTTGACAAAACTCCGATCGCGGAAATCAATGCAAGTATTTTGAACGTTGACCTTAAAATCGACCTTTTGACCATTTTACAGTGTCATTAAGCTGATATGATCATAAAAGGCTTGCGTCATATTTTTTCACGAAATTTTGGATAACAGAAATTGGTGCAGTTCAGAATTTTTTGTGAAGAACTTTTTTACTCATCTCTAAGAGTAAGTGCTCTAATTTGTTGTTTTACTTTGCATTTGTTAGTATAATGCCCTATTTTTCTGCATTTATAACAAATGATTTCTTTTACTTGTTGTTGCTTTCGTTTTCCCTGATTCTTCTGCTTATAAGTTTTATTTCTAAAGTTATTATTTTTGGAATATCGCTTATATGGCTTATAATACCTTTTATTTTGTCTATTTTGCAATCTGTATTTCTTTTTCTGAGTCTGAAATAAGGATGGATATCCTATTTGTTCACAAAAATTTCCTAAAACCTTTTTCATGTTATTCTCTCCTTTTTAATTTGTTTATGGATTTTAATTTTGTTACATAAAATCATTCCTTCTGAAACAATCTCTGAAGAAATTTCACCAAAACTTAATCTGGGATAAGAGGTATTACATTATCATATTTAGATCTTAACCGCTCCTTAACTCTTTCAGCAAATAATAAGGGTAATCCGGAAATAAACTTTTCTTTCCAGAAATCTTGATTACTATCATCTCTAGAATAAACTTGATGGGAGGTCCATCAACTCTTGCGATTCAAGATACTCTTGACATGGGCCTTTGCACTCACATAGATGATGAAGATTATGATTCTGATTCTTATGAAGAAGCTTGCTTTGAATCCATACATAATATGAAGATCCAACTCCTTTTGAAGCCTTTTGGGCTATTCCAAGCTTTAATATTTGAAGACAAAC